>CAUYSK010008880.1:0-70404 GCA_963575035.1 Avahi laniger
TCGAGTCACCCTTATTTTCCTTAATAATGGCCCCGAGGCTGAAGAACAGTGATGCTGCCCATTCAGATATGCCAAAGAAAAGCCAGAAAATGCTTCCGTTAAGTGAAAATCCTTGACTTATTAAGCAAAGGAAAAAAAAAACCGTGTATATTGAGGTAGCTAAGATCTACAGTACAATAAGATATTCTGAGAGAGATAGAGAGAGAGAGAGAGAAACAATGTTAACATAACTTTTATTACACTACGTTGTTGTAATTGTACTATTTTATTATTAATTATTGCTGTTGATCTCTTACTGTGCCTATAAATTAAATTTTATCATATATAGAGAAAAAAACATAGTATATATATGGTTCATGTCTATCCTTGGTTTCAGGTATCTACTAGGGGCCTTGGAACATACCCCCCACAGGTAATGGAGGACTGCTATGTAGATAAATGCTACAGAGGAAAAGTAGAATAGGATAAAGCATATCCGGATGGGCAGGAGAGCATGTTGCCATTTAAAACAGTGTAACCAGGTGAGGCAAAGACATAAAATGTAACCGTAATGTTTGTACCCTCATAATACTCTGAAATAAATAAAAAAAAAGAAGGCACCAAAAAAATAAATAAATAAATAAAACAGTGTAACCAGGACTGGCCTCATAGAGGGGGTAGCATTATAGCAAGACTCAAAGCAAACAAGGCATACGACCATGCCTGGAATGTTCTAGACAGGTGTAAGTAGAGTGCCATGAGTGAGAGGTGAGAAGATGAAGTCAGAGTAGCAAAGACGTTCAGGTCTTTATAAGAATTGCGTCTTTGGTTAAGAATCTGATCAGGAGCCGCTGCCGAATTTTCAGCTGAGATGTGAGCTGACAGCCAGAATTACCGGCTGTGATGCTGAGCAACAGGCGGTAGGGTGAGAGATGTTAAAGGCAATCACAGTGATCCAGGTAAGAGATGATGGCGGCTTGTCAGTGGTAGTTAGCACTGGAAAGTAATGAGTTAATATGTTTTGAAGAATATAAGAAAAAAAAAGGTGCTTCTTGATCCAAGAGAAGGATGAGGCATGAGTGATGGAGACCTTTAAGGTGGTGGCAAAAGGCAATAGAGAGAGCCCAGGAAGGACCAGTGCCACCGTGTAAGTGCTCTCGGTGGAGCATGAAGCGTGCAGTAAAGCAAGCATCAGTGCAGCAGAGACCCACTGGCTCCAGAACTCCAAGGAGCAGTAACAGAGAAACCAGACACACACAGCTTTAAAAAATTTTTATCCTAAGTACCTGTTTGCTAAAATTAATCACATAATTTGGAAGGTCTGACATAGTATTCTTCTTCCTGAATTCCACATCGAAACTATTGATTCGGGTTCTCCAATGGCAAAACCTCAAAACTTCATTGTATTTTCTACTTTCACTCTAACCAAAAGAGTGAAAGTATAGAGAAAAAGAAAAAATTAAAGACCAGGAAACATTTCAAAACAGAAATTGAAAACTTTAGAATATTCATCAGTCCTGCTAAGCATGGTCCTTGTCCTAGTCTGTCTTTCAGCTTCCGCCTTTGGGGTTTCTTTCTTTAATCTTTAATGTTAATAAATTCAGCACCATCGCTGGCTTCAAGCTGTAATACAACAGCATCCCCCCTCAGATATATGTGGCAGATATTTACATTTGGGGAAATATTTTCACTTAATACCCTTCTTGTTAATAAAGTGAGGCTGTAAGCTCCATGAAATAATGTAGACTTGTGCATTAAGACAAAGATCTCCTGAGAAAATGTGTTCCTATGATGCAATTTTCCACTGGCTTGACCTCCGCCCCAACCATGGGGGTAGAGTCAGAATCTTCTTTCTCCAAACATCTAAGATTTAATGATGGAGAAACAACGTGAGCTCGCAAAGAAGGGTAGACATCACATTTGCCATACTCTGATACCTTTTCTCTCCCCCACAAAAAACAGCCAACTGGCACTTTTCTCCTAAATCTCCAAAAACTGTCAGAGACTGAAATTTTTAATGTTCCAAAAGCCTCTTTGGTAAACAACAACAACAAAAAAATTAAGAATATCTTCACATGTTTGATAAATTTCACTTAATGAAATGGATTATACCTAAACGGAGAAAACGGCTAAGTGGCTTTATTTCCATCTGTGGAACTAACGTATACTAAGCAGAAAACACGTTTTCTATTAGATTCCTCCCTCCAAATCTATGCAGCCCTCAGTCCTATATTAATATTTCTTTATTTTCCCTGATGCCACTGCTCCACTCTTTACTCTTAGTCCAAGATCTGACTTTCTGCATCTATTCTTTCCTCTTCACCCTGCCTGCCAAATTAATCTTCCTAATATAACATTTCACTAGGTCACTACCCTGCTCCAAAACCTTCCATAATTCCCCAGTGCCTACAGAATTAAGCCCAAAAGCTTTATACAGCTGCCCCCTGGTGGCCACCTGCTGACTCACTGTGCTGGATTCCCGTCTGATGTAGGCTTCAGAGAGTAACTTTTTCATTCAAGATGAAACACTTTTTTATGTTGTAAAGGGAGCCAAAGATGAGAAATTAAGAAGGTAGAAACAAACCTTTACTTGCACAATTATGGCAAAGAACACCAGAGGGGAATAACCTTGTGTTCTCAAGGAGACATCAGTCTTCACAGGAGCCCTTTACAAGGAGCGCCACCTAAGGAGAGCTTCGCATTAAGGAATACTCTTCTCTTGTTGTTTCCACCTTTGATTACTACACCAACAGTGGAATTTTCTGTACAAAGCATGAATAATAGCAATCCCTGATTTACAGTCTAATTGGTCCCCTGACCTTATTTCCCAAAGGCGCAATGTTGTAAATTAAGATTCCATTCTTGAAATGGAACATAACATAAAAATAGCAAAATTGATCAGAAAATAAACTTTTAAAAACACATGAAATTTGCTTTTACAGACATTAAGGATGTAAAACAAATATTTAATGCCATTTCTTAAATGTTCCTTTGAGGGATATTTTTCTTCTTGTGGTCTGGATAAGCTAACACGTCTTAAAATATAAGTGCAAAAGGGTTTCAACATAGAACTATTTAATATTTCAGTCTCCATCTCAGCTGAGGTCTTAATATAAGTGCCAATTACTCTGACATTCACAATATAATTCCATATCACTTATGCAGAATTAGCCAGGAAGTGGCTGAAAAACTCATTGCAACATTGACCCTCAAACTTACTGTGAGGTATAAAATGGTTAAAATTGGAGATTCCAAAGGAGTTGGAAATTAAAGAGAGGGTTTCTTTAGAGACAACTGTAGCTATGCAGAGCCTCCATCCATCCCCAATTTGAGAGTGGCGTGAGAGTGTATTGTTGTCCCCTAACTTCAAGCCTAATTAAAAGGACTTTGAAGAGATCACTCAGAGAGCTGGAATTGTGTCTTCTGAAGTTTCAGGGGCATAGTGGACTGGTGCCTCTTATTCATATCTGAATAATCTTAAGAGACAAAAGTCTGTTTGGGACACAAAATACAAACTGTAGTTTGAAAAATAATATCATTTCTTTGGACAGAGTCTCCGTTGTGCATTTCTCATACACCCAGTGTGGGTCATGAGCAAGCAAGTGGAAGAGAAGTCATCTTAGACCCTGTGCAAGAGAGCCTCTGGGAGGGGAAAAGAAATATCCACAGAAAGATGCTGGGGGAACTGCTGGAATTCTCAGCAAATGGGAGCTGAATCCTAAGTGATCGTGAAAAAGGATGCATTCAGCCCCATCAAGGAAACCGCATGTACAAGGCCCAGTGCAATGGCAGAAGACAAAGGGGATGTCTTCGAAGATCCCGACCACCCCTCAGATGCCGCTGTGGTCAAAGTAAACCTTTATCATATCAGAGACATTCAAGAATGATTCTTTCTGCCCCTTCTACCTCTCCTTCCTCCCTTAGATTAGTTCTAGAGAAACTAGTCCCATGACAAAGGGAGACGTATAAAGGCTCTAGGCATGGAAACAGAGAAGGTAACCATGCCCCTTAATCTCACTGCATTTGACTAGACATATTTCTGAACTTAAACACTTGGTGATTAAAAGCGACTAGAGGGGCTTGGATTATTGAAAGTGACCAAAAAATCATGAGTCTAATCTACACTTCATTTGAAAGCAGAAAAAATAGCATTCCAATTACATTAAATACTAGGGGTCATTGTCTTGAGATATCATTGTCAGTGTTCAGGAATGGTACATGCTGGCAGTGGGGTACTTTTCGTGCAGTTTAATCAAATTTTTGTATTTCAAAAATCCCTTGTTTTTTCACTTAAGATCTATGTATTCCAAAAGTAAATACTTTATAGCTGCTTGTTAAGTTATAATTCTAGATATTTTATAACGTGAGGATTTATGTACCATAAAATTAAGAAAAAAAAATGCTGGTCAACTGAAAAAAGAGTTCTTTTAAGATAACTCAGTTATGAAAGAATTCATGCAACGAATGCAACATTCAGAACTTTATAAAATTATTTTTCATTGTTTTCAAATAGATTTTTTCCTGTGTGTGTCTAAACATGCAAGAACAAAATATTCTTGATGCTTCTATACTTTAAGAAAATTCTCCTGAGTCTGGAAACACAAACCTCAGAGAATGAATCATTGCCACTTCAAACCCTCAGTTAACTGTAGAATGAATCTTGTCTTAATAGTCTTGTAATACGAATAAATATGAGCTGTGGCAGATTCAACATCTCTCTGTATCCCAACTGTAAGAAACCTGAATCACCATTAGGGCCAAAAATGCTGAGATGTCAATCATACTCAGAAGGCCACAAGGGGGATGGTGATCACTGCCTTTTCTAATGAAGTTAGTATAATATTTAGCAAACATCTACTGAATGAGGAGATAGGTGGGATACATTGAGAATTTGGGGGGGGCAGATAATTGTTTATAGCACTTTGATTTTCACTTAATATCTGTCATCCATCTTACCAAGTGAAAATATAAAATTGGTTTCATTCTATGTGTATTTTGAAAGATAAATATGCTTTTTCAAATATTGGTACTACTATGTCTGAGATTTGTATAGCACTTGTTTATTTACTAGACTATAATATCAGCAAGGAAAAGGGACTACCACTCTTTTTTTCTTAATTATCTAAAGACATGTGAAATATTGGTTGTGCTAGGCTTGAGTATAGGAGTAAATAAATAATCTAACTAGAATACAATTCAAACCAAAAAATAGGAGATATAGACAGACAGGTAAAATGTGGCCTAGTTATAAAGGTCTATTTCTGGTCATCTAATCATGATAGAGTAACAGGGACTGGATTTACCCACCTGCCTTAATAATAATAATAAACAGACAAAATATACAAAAAGCACATTTCAAACTTTGGACAGCAGATAGTACAAGACATGATCCTCGGAAGAAGGTAAACAAGGTAAGCTTCACAGGTGACCCAGCTGACTCCCATCTCAAGACTAGAGAGAGTTTTTCATTGTGGCAGAGAGAGAGGGAACCCAAATGCAGTCTGATAGTCTCCTGGAGTAGAGGACATAGAGTTGGAAATCAGGAAGTTATGGCAGCTCGAATGAACGGAACAGAATAGCACAGAGGAGAGATATGCACAGAGAGCAAGCAAGCTCAGCAGTCTACAGAGCGTTGTCTTGCTTCTTTAAGTACTGAATAGTATGTAAGGAAACTTCTAAGAACAGAGAAGGAACCCTGGATCTCATACAGGGATAGGGAGCATTCCTGTTCCCACCCAGAGTGGAAAGACCTCATAATACAAGGAGCTTGGAGGAGTGTCCTTAGGACATTACCTTAGCAGTGGTACCAAATCAAGCATCAACTGTAGACCACAGGCTACTCTGGTCCTGCTTAAGAATGCTTGAAAGCTTGCCTCAAAATGATCAAACTGAGGCTAACCAACTCAACTGTACCCCAGAGCAAAGCCCAAAAAGATTTAAAGACATATCAAGAAACATACATAGTGAGGGAGAGAGATCCAGCACCCAATGATGTAAGATTCATAACATGGGGTAGAAGACAGAGAGAGAAAGAGACAATAAATGGGAACAATCTAAAATTAGGCTGTAAATCACTTGATCATTTGCTAAAGCTGCCCCTTTATGATGTGGCTTTTCCTCTGGTTCTGTGCCTCGTACCAATAAAGTCTGCTTGGCTAACAAACACACACAAAAAAATAATTCATAACATTTTGTATTTAATCAAAAATTATCAAGCATACAAAGAAGCAAGAAAATACAACCTGTAACCAGTAAAAAAACCAAAGTAATATAAAGAGTCTTAACCATCATTTGGGATAGTTTATTTTAATGAAAGGAACACAAAAGACGAAAAAAAATAGCACTCCGTCACAAGGTTTAGGTAGAAATCTAGAAATGAGGTAATAATATCCGGCTGAAGAGCTGCTGTTCTTGAATATGGAAGATAGATCTGTTTCCAACGTATGTGGAGCCCGCATGACTGTTTGCCTATGGCAAGCCTCGAAGAAAAGGAAGTTAAAAAGCTCCATTGTTTTTTTTAATTAATGTAACTCAGAGAAGAATGTTATCATAAACCAACAAAGGAAAGGTGGAAGATGATAAGATCAGCCTTGGCTATGTTGAGTATGAGGTCATCGTGGGACAGGTCCAGTAGAAGACGGGCCATGCACGAACTGAAAAGGATGAAAGAGCAAAGCAAATGGTGGCAGCGGCTGTGCCATGGGCTCTTACTTGCTCTCTGAGAAGCAGAAGCCTCAAGGTGTGTGGCTTTATTGCTATCCTATGCGTTGCTGAATCACCCAGCTTAAAACCAAAGGGCGACCCTATCCAATAGCTCAACTGTGTGGAGAAACTAGACTTGGTTCTGAATAATCTGTAATTTAGCTGGGAATTCCATGTAAAACTGGACTGCTGGGAAAGTCTGGAGACATCTGACCCATATCCTTGACCATGGCCTCTGCACCCTGGCAGTGGTCCTCGCTGCTCTGCTCTGGGCCCTGGTCTGTATCCCGCGCATATGATGAGCTTATGCAGCTTTGGCGCCACTGAGCAGGTTCTTTGTAGACTGGCTCCAGGCAAGCTCCATCCTGTCTGGGCCTTGCAGCTCACTTCCTTCTCAATCTGTATCACAGTAATTATTTCCAGTAAGTTGATTGCCCTCCCAGGTATACACTTCATGTTCTAACCTAGTGCCTCAGAGCTCAGCTAGGGGAATACCAAACAGTCAATTGACATCTGCTCTGGGGACCTCTGTTTTACCAGCTACAGCAAACGTGCAACCAACTGCCCTTGATGGGTAAGTCTAGAAGACTCATTGGCAGCCCTTTCCCCCTAAATGTCCATCGTAGTTTGCTTTAGTCACTTGTGCTCAGTGTAGTCTGTGTTATAGGAATAAAAAGAGCAACGATCCCAAAGCTCAGTTTCCCCTTCACAAAATTTCCTTTGGAAAACACTTGTATTGTCTTTCAGTGGTTATCAGCCTGGGATCAGAGACCTACAGACTGCATTTCTTACTATGAGTTTCCACAGTAATCCTATGCATTATGTTGTGTGTATATATAAAATGTTATTCTGAGAAGGGATCTACAGGCCTTGACAAACTGTTGAAAACATCACGGCACAAAAAAAAAAATTTTTAAAAGGTTGGGAAACCCTATGAAACCAATTGTCTCATTGCAACTGTCTTCTCAGATTCAGTAACATATCGGAAATGTTGAATATCTAGAAAGGAATAAGGGAATTTGTGGAAAGAATGGAGAAGATCAAAACAGGTAAGGCATGGTCCTGGGCAGGTCACATCAACTTTGGAATAATAATTGATATACATGGAGCCCTCATAAAATCTGGACAGAGTCACTCTCTACCATATGCTCCTGTTCTACTTTCTCCAGAGCACTACTATTTGACATTATCTCCTCTGTTTCCACTTTACTTGTCTATTATTTATTGTCTGTCTCCCCCACCAGAATTTCCATCCGTCTTATTCACTGCTAAATGTCCAGACTTAGACCAGTGCCTGGCTCGTAACAGGAAGTCAATAAATATATGATAGGAGTATAAGTAAATAAAAAGTTAACAAATGGAAAGAAATATGAGAGTGACTCTGAGGCTAAATCAAAGAGAGACTTACTGGCTATGGACATTTCATGCAGCACCACGCCAAAAAACAAAGAAAAAAACCAAAATTTCCTGCTCATTATTTCTAGCCACCTGTTTCTTCCTCTCCCCAAAAGCCCATACTGAGAAAAGCCACTTGAATTCTCTCCTGCTCCCTCACATCCATGGAATTCCCTCACCCCCATGCTGTGTTCTCTGTGTTCTGTCTCCTTTGTCCTCCTAGAGCCAGCTCACAGCCTGCTTTCCCCCCACTGTCTGCTCTCCATGGTTGACTTTCCTCTCCAGGCAGCCGCTGGAAATGTTATTCTCCTCCCAAGCAGTAGCAGCCCCCCAAATCTCTGGTGGATGAAATTCTCCATCTTGGTACACGTATTAGAAAGGCTAAATGAATGGTGCAACCCCAACAAGTGCACGTGAGTTCAAAGAAGGGAAGGATCGGCGTGCCCTGGAGTTGTCAAGAAAAGCTTCATGGCAGGCGTGTGACTTGAGCTGGTGCTTGAAGGATTAGGTTGCAGGAAGTTTGCACCATGCCCTGTCCCACAGAAGGGCTCCACGTAGGACAGATCGGCATTTGTAGCCCTCATTGGCAGACACACAAAACTGTTCAAAAAGGGAATTGGAGCTACTATTTAAACAGGCCCAGAAGGATCCTCAACACTGTGGGTCCATTCACACCTTAATTCAAATAAAACTGAACTCTAAATTCTCCAAGTAAACTTCATCACCTCTCAAACACTTATCCCTTCAGTAAACCATGGCATATTCCCTGATTTATGAAATCTTTAGAAAGTGCTAAAGGGCCTGGAGGGGGATATTCGATTGCGAATACCTCAGTGCCTCCCTGCTCTGGGACTCTATAATGACAGGAATACTAATATTTGGTTTTTGACTAGGACCTTCCATTCAAAGTACCCAAAACTCTTCACACATACTATCTTCTTATAATTCTCATCGGAATTCTACATTTTAAAAATGCTTCAGGAAGGTCCCCTGTCTCTCTAACATTTCTTCAGATTCTAGTTCCAGAGTAACCACCTATATGACCTCACGGTACCTGAACCGTTAGAGTCCCTCTTCATTAAAGTAGTATATTTCCAACAGGTCATGTTTTAAATACCAATGATTTTCTGGGATGGGTAACACATCACAAACCGATAGAATACTTTGTCAGATCCAGGCTAGTGTCATAAAAAGTAGAGAGAAAAGTATTTAAAAAGTGAAAAGAAAGTGAGTAAATTTAGATTGTAGGTGGGGAGTAGAAAAAAAGAAGATGAATGTTCCAGTTCATGCAAAGAGGAAGATATGGGACTGCTGGGTGACACAGTAGCTAAATGAAGTCCAGGGAAGCTCTAGGAAGAACAATCGAAGAGAAAGTGATGGTCCCCAGACTCAAGCTGAGCTTATTGAGAGAGCTGCCCTAATGTCCAGAGCAGTTGTTCAAGAATTAACGGAGGTGGAAGTTGCCCCAGAACTCATTGTTCTTAGTGATGGTTTTAGGAAATACATAAGAATTTTTGCTGTAAAACAAGACTGAGTGAAAGTGCACATATAGGAATAATATTCACTGGGTGTCGGGCAGATGGGAGGGCTTAGGAGGAGATGGGTATATTCACACCTAATGGGTGCGGTGCGCACTGTCTAGGGGATGGACACGCTTGAAGCTCTGACTTGGGTGGGGCAAGGGCAATATATGTAATGTAAACATTTGTACCCCTGTAATAAGCTGAAATTTAAAAAAAAGAGACAATTGACAAAGAAAAAAAAAAGAAAGTTAACTCTGAGTCTTCTACCATCTCATTAAAGCTCTGCTATATATACAGTAAAAAGTATAGCAGATATATTCATTGCAAAATTATTTCCAATGACAATTCTTATAAACATGTTCTCTCTACTCTCTCCAATCACTTCTGCCTTTCTGGAAGTGGGTTGGCATCTCTCCTTTCAGACCTACTTCTACCCTCTTTGGGGATCTCGGCTTGGTGGCTCCCACCACCTCCAGCCCCAGCCTGGCTCCTCCCCCAGTACTCACAGGTATCCTCAGGGGAACCTGAGAGAAGCACAGGGAGTGCTTCAGTTTACCTCCAGAGCAGCAGCTGGTCCCCTGATGTGAATTCACCACACCCCACCCACCTCTGTCAGAAACTGAGCTGATGGCACTGAAATTCATCATTCTTCCAAATGTCTATGCTTCAAAATTAATTTTTAATTCCTAAAATCTATCTCTTAGATATAATTGGTACTTCTCTCACATAATCCATTATCTCTCGCAATTTAGTAACATGAGGTAGACATGTTCTGTTGAAAAAGATGTATTCTTTAGAGTGATTATTTCCCTACCAAATTACTCATTTGTAGTTGTTTTCACTCTAAATAAAAGAAATATCCTAAATTCCATCTCTTTCATTCCACAATGTCCTAATTCTTAGCATCTTTTTTTTTTAAAAGAAATACAATATCAATCTTAGTTTTTCTCCCCAGGCTTCTTTATCATTCTACTTATCCAAGATTTTCATGAAAACGTAAACAAAAACTACAGCTTCCCTCCAGAACAGAATATTTTCAATCAAGTCACTCGCCTCAAACAGAGAACCCAGCATAATGAAACACGTGTTTGGCTCCCTTTCAAAAAAAATATTGCTCCCCCTCTCCTGTCACTGCCAGTCCCTCAGGGCAAGCATTGATCCCCAGGGATCTGTGAAGTTTCCACATCTCACTTACCTACTTTCAGGCTTAAGGGAAGGAATCTTTCCAAATTACCCAGTGCTAGCTGGTAAGTTTAGGTAAAGTGCTGTCATTTTTTCATTAGCGTCATTCTCGGGGACTGGAGTCACTGCTCTCTTCCTATCACTTTCATACTTTGTTTGCCTTGGATACGAAGATTAATAGATTAATATAACTCCTGTGAAATAAAACCAACTGCTTTTCTCTATTTTTTCTCCAACACTTCTCCTTGTCTTCCTAAGTTACATTTTGTCACTAAAACTAAAAATTTCTTCCTTAAAAAACTATCAAATTCATCATGCATAGTAGAAGGAACATTCCACTTAAAGTCAAAACACCTTTATTGAGAATCAACCTCTCATCATACAATTCTACTAATACCACTAGGTCTCAATTTCCTCATTAGTAAAATTAGCAAGGCAAGCTATATGATTACCACACTCTTTGCAAACATCATTATTCACTCATTCAGTATTTACCGAGAATCTACTAAATGCCAGGCACTGTGCTGGGCAGGCACTGGACATATAAAATGCCACGTCCTCCACGAGCCCACAGGTAAACAGGAAGAAGAGGAACTTGAGAGACACATAGAGGGAATCTTACCTTTTCTTGGGCATAAGAGTGAGGATGGTACTAAAGAGGTGGCAGCCAGCTGGGGCCTTATGAGATAAGAATTAGTCCAGCAAACAAAAAGGGCAGGATGAGGGGCTGAGGGTAGGGAGAAGTCTAAACATAGACAAGAGAATGTGTAACAAGACAATGCATTGGTAGTTCCTTGGCCTTTCTAAAAGCATAGACATATACAAAGGAACAGCATGTTCGGGGCCTGGGGAGAAGTTTGGATTAGCAGGAAGTCAGGGCATGGTGAGGCATGGCAGCAGATGAGCCAGAGAGATAAGCTGGAGCCACGTTGTGCAGGAATCCTATGTGCTTGGGGATTTAGGCCTCACCCCAGACAATGGGAAGTTGCACGGGCCTTAAAGCAGGGGATCACGCTGGCAGCAGAGTGGGGATGTGCTGGTGAGAGCAATCCTGGCAGTGGCAAGATCAGTTGGAATGCTCCCGCAAGGGTCTAAGCAAAAGAGGAGAAGGACTCAAAATAAGGGAATGGCAGGGAGATATGGAAGAGGGACCACATAGGAGAGATGTGTCTGAGGTATAATTGACTGGCTTCGCTAACAGGTAAATGTGGGTGGGTGTGGAGGGAGAACAAGGAACTGGGAAACAATTCGAACAATGATTTCACTCACCAGAATGGCATGTGCGGGAGGAGGAGCAGTTATGAGAGGTAAAACAAAATGCTGCATTTGGGACAGAAAGCGTGCAAAGTGTCTATGGAACATGCAAATAGAAATACTCATTAGGTGGTGACACAATCAGATTCGGAGTTTGCTAAGTAGGTCAAGATTTGGAGGTTAGTATGGACATCAATCACAGCATATAGAGAGTAGCTGAAGTCATGAAGCTATGAAAGTGGATGTTTTCCAAAGAAAATATAGAGAGTGAGAAGGAAAGAGGGTCAAGGATGAAACTGAATAGAAAGCTAAGATTGGCTCTTACACTGTTTTAGGCAACAGACCATTTGGCAATCTGATTATAGCTATGGGCCATCTATAGTTCCAGCAAAATGTTCACACAAACAAATTTTAGCATGGAATTTAAAGGATTCACTGATTCTATGATTCAAGGATCCCAAGTCAACAAGAGGGTGCAAGAGAACACAAATAACCAATTATTATTGCTCCATTTTGCTATTACAAATCATAATCTTTCCAAGAATACCAATTGTCAACAAATGAGATCCTCAGAATTTTTGTTTTACATTTTGGTTTGTGCTGCCACTCAGGAGTCATGGTGGGAATTCTAAACATGAAGAAAGAGTTTCAAATTCCATACTAGCTTCTATCTGAACATGCCTATCAGAGGCACTACATCATCTGATCAGTCACCTATTCCAAGTAATATCGAAAACAAAATTCTATCAAGAGAGAAGTATTGGCATTGTCCCTTAGGGGGACAGACAGGCCATCTGCCCCAAGTCTGAAGAATCTGCAATCTGTGCTCTGATTGATACCCGATTATCAAAGAATAATTCTACTCATGTGTCTCTTCTTTCTCTTGACCCACTTCATTTCCTGACCAAATTCTTTTCTCCTTATATAACTTGACTTTGACCCTCTGGTCCAAGAAAGAAATCTGGTATCTCCCTGCTTTTGAGCCCGGCACAGTTTTCTTGTTTTTCTCATCATCTCCCTGAGCTCTGGAGTACCAAGATCAGGATCTCTCTAAATAGCACGGCTAAAGGAAGCAGCAGCGACACCACCTCCAACAGAACTCAGAAGCAGATAGATTACTGGAAAGAGCCCAGACAGAAATTGATTTTTCTTATCTAAATTATGGGCCATATGAAAGTTCTAAATGTACTTTGAATTATAAGAAAGCCATCCTTCGCTAAGCATAAACGGGGTTTGGGGAGTGGAGGCTTGTGTCCTTCTTATCTTATCGCTCGACATTAACCCTAAACTTTCCTGCCTTGAACAAAGAGACAGACTGGATGGAACTTTTCCTTGCCAGTTGCTCTCCAGGCTCTGAGGCTTTTTATCACTTACGTCTGATCCCTGCCGCACCTTCCCCAACACACACACACACACACAGCGAAGGACACCAATTTTAAATGCATAGTTTGGTGTCTGAGTAGAGCCATGAATCCTCACTTTCAGATCACACATTCATTGATACATTCTCCTAAATCTACCTAGAGCTCTATATCATTTTTCCCAATCCACTAAATTTGAGACTATGGATTCTAGGAAATGGTCTTATAATGTGGCATTAAACAAGAACACTTTGTTTACGGATTTTTTAATAGTCAAATTGGGAAACAATTACTTCCATTCGTAACTCCAGATCCCTTTTTCAGATTGCAAGAACAAGCAGCCTTTAGTTCCATGAGTTTTCTGAGAAGTAAAAATACCATAACCACTCAATCAATTAACAAAAATGCATTTTTGGAATCCCCTAATTCTAAGTCCAGCACAGTTCACGAGATATAAGAAAAACATTGTTAAGGGGCAAAGAAACAAAGCCAACATACTTCTCTGTCCCTCAGTCTTTTCATCTGTAAAACGGAGATATTACCTACCTCACAGTGTTCTTAAAAGCACTGAAAGCCATTGTAGTGATAAAGTCCCAGCCAAGGTTTGATCTCCCTATTACGTAAGTTCTTTGAACTTTTCTTTTATAACACCTACCACAATGGTAATTATATTGCTATTTGAACAATTATTGTTAACGTTCACCCCCATAATCATAGTCTTTAGGATGGAAAATATCCATCTTGCTTACTCTATATCCTATAAAAGCATAATAGCTCAACACATAGCATGACTTCAGTAAATGTTTGTTAAACAAAGGAATGAATGAATGAAATTCAATAAGTTAGCTGTATTTCAGGCTAAACTAAAAGTCTCTCATGTATTACTTTATTTAATTCTATCCAAAACTATACCAAAAATTATAAGATAGATTTTACTATCATTTCACACATGAGATCATTGAAGTACTCAAAGAAAAACAGGCTTGCTAATAAACTGCAAAGCCAAGACTCAAATCCATGTTTTGTGACTTCGAGTACCTAAACTCTTTTTTATTTCTTACTTATTTACTTTTTACAGACTGGCTCTCACTCTGTCACCCAGGCTGGGGTGCAGTGGCACGAGCATAGCTCACTGCAACCTCAAACTCGCGGGTTTAAGTGATCCTCCCGCCTCAGGCTCCCAAACCTACATTCTTTTTTCAATAGGAGCAAATTGCCTTATTTGACTATTTTTGCTATACTCAACTAGTTCTTCTTAATTACATAAATGTTATAATAAAAACATCAGTAATAAATATGGAAAATGAGAAAAATGGGGAAAACACTCTGAATAATCACTTTTTTGACCACACGTCCTTCCAGTCAAAACATAAATTTACATTTACATTCTTTTTACCTAACAATATGCTTACAAGCAACTTTTTTCTGGTGGTTTCATTGTTTTTGTTACTCATGTTATTTATATTGTTCTAGCCTCTGCCACTTGGGGCGCTGTGTGACTTTGGCCAGAGCCTTGTTCCACCTTCCCAGGTAAAACAACATGGTGAGAAAATGGTATTGGTCTTTGATGCCCCACTCATGCCACACTTCCTCTTGATCATTCCTTACTCCACCAAGGTCTTCAGGAAATTTACAATGTCTAAGTCCCCAGGAAGCCAGGTAAACTATAAGCTCCGAGGCTTTCTTAATTCCTAAATTTCTTATAATCCATCTGTTTAACTATCTGTCTCTGAAAACTATAATGTGCGTGTTGATGGGTCAATCAGATATACCTGTCTCAGGTAAATAATATGTGGTCTATGCAAAGAAAGTAATAAAATATATTAATTAAGAGATCCATATTTCCCAAAAACAATTGAGACTTTCCTTTGAATTGGAATTGCAAATTTTGTGGAAATGTCAATAATGATGTCGGGCAAAACATCACATGGTTCAGTCTTTATAAGCATCCATAGCAACAATTTTCCAAGAATGCCAGGTCCCATGAACATATAGCTCATTTTTATCTTATGTATTAACGCTGAGAATTAGAAAATGGATATACAAAATGTCTATACATTCCATATATGAGATTCCATACATATATAGCTCTATAATCATTATGGAACACCATTCAGCAATAAAAATGAACAAACAACTGGCATATGCTGTAACATAGATGAATCTCAAAAACAGTGCACTGTGCCAAAAGAGGTAGACACAAAAGACTACATATCATATGGTTCCAATTATATAAAAGGCCCAGAAAAGACAAATTTATAGAGATAAAAGCAGATCAGTGATTTCCAAGGACTGATAGTGGAAGTAGGTCCTTTCTACACACAGACCTGAGGGAATTTTTAAGATGATAGAAATATTTTAAAACTGGATTGTGGTAATGGTCATATCATTCTATAAATTTACTAAAAGTTCTTGGATTGGACCCTTATACTAGGTGGAAATTTCATATGCAAATTAACCTCAATAAAGCTATTTTTAAAGTGATGTCTCTGGGAGCCAACCAGCACCTCAGGATTTAGAAATGGAGTGTTGGTATTTTAATGCATTATTTTATAATACAGTATTTAGAATTTATATTCATGAAATCTTTCTCTACCAAGTCACGGACAATCAGATTGCTTCTTTTCAAGGAGTCCTATTGTGTTAACCCACTGGACTGTATTTGTTGAAATTGTAAGGAGATTTAGTGTAATAACTATCTTCCATTAACTACTCTGGAAACCATTGTAGTAATTTCCTGTGGTCAAGAGGAAACGTATGACTCTGTGATGTCGATATCCTCAGCATACATTCAAGGACCGTCACTCCTTTGTGCCTCTGTGCTTAGCTGGAGTGGTTTGGCTCAACATCAATAATTTTTTCATCCTTCGTGTTTGCTTAAGTGGAACTATCATCATTATGCCATTAGATTGAATTTTACAGGGCTTAGGTTTATTTCGCTGGCTTTTGGTGCATTTATTTTGGGCTTTTCTAGGAATTAGCCATAGACCATTAGAGCAAACAGTAGAGAAGCCAGGAGAACTGTACAGAAAGTCTAGCCAACTACAGTAGAATAGGTCCTTAACAAGATTTCCCAGACTTTTTCCCTGAGTTCCCCCAATATATTGACAAATATCTCTATTTAAAAATCATTTAAAAGGAAAAATATCTGGAACTATTTCCACAGGAATTCCCCTAGACTCTCCTCATCTTCCCCCACTTTCTCAGCCCCCCTTGCCACATCATACCACTAGATGCACATGACAAAATACCAAGACTCTATTATTTTTGAAAAGAAAAACCAAGATTAAGTTCTGTTATCTATAAAGAGGAAAGATCTGGAAGCACCTTTCAAACTTTCAATATGCCTGTAGTCTACTCCACCACTACCACCAAGATTTGATGAGTGCAGTGGGGAGAGATGTCAGAATATATTAGCAATAGCAAGGCTGTCTCTGCAAGATGCCGAAGTAACCCTCAGGTGGGAGGGGGAATATATGGGGATTAGGGGTGAGGGTGAAGGGAAGCAAGCGTCTTCTGAAAAATCTACCCAGATTAGTTTGCCCCTAGGCGTTAGATGCTTCCTCTTTAATACTCCCCTATCACTTTGAATATGACCCTATTTTAGTGTTTATCATAATGTGTTGCTGCCTTTCTCCCTCAGTAGATTACAACCCTCAAAAATACAGCTGTATCTTACATAATGTTCTATCCACAGTTCCCAGCATACTGCCTTTCACACAATGTGTTCAACAGATATCTCTAGGATGAACATAGTAGTTAATAAAACTGTACGAAGGCTATTATAGAAGTTTTTATAAATTAATTATGCAGTGAAATAAATTTATTGAAACAACTACATTGTTAACAACACATTTTACCTAAGGAAAGAATTTTTTCATTGAAAGATTTTTTTTTGTCAGACTTTATACTCAATATCCACATATTTATTTTTGTAAGCCAGTTGCTTATGCGAATGTATGGCATGCCACATGCCCTCAGCACCAAAAAGAGTCATGTTATCACTAAGCGGTTCTCTAATTAATATCATGTCAGGGAAACTTTCAGCACGCCTTAGTAATACTTATGCAAAATTTCTCCCTGGCGATTATATTATGTCAAGTCTAAAAATAGGACTTGCTGTACTTAGTGTTTTTAACCCTCTGTACCGTTCCTTTTATCTATAGCTGCTGTCACTTGTTTTACGAACCAGTCAACCTGTTATGGTAATGTCAATATTTGAAGTTATATAATGGTTTTTTTTTAGAGATTAAAGGTACCTTACCAATATTATAAAATATTTACATCTGACACGACACTTTATAATTAGATGGAAGGTGCTTTTGGAAAAATTTTAACAAATTGTACCAAATAAATAACGTGACAAACCAAGCCTGTGAAACCATCTCTTACTTTGCGTAACTCTTTTAACTCAACATCACAATTTTTACGGGAAAGCTGAACTCTAAAGCCCAAAGGGTTATTAGTAAGAGAGGAACAGCATCCCAATGCTGTATGAAGCTGTTTTCTGTTACATTTGAAGTATATTAAGAAAAGATAATGTATTGATTAAATAGGTTACCACCAGCCATTCCATTACTGTTAAACAACAGGAAAGCTAGACTTAAAGTCAGCTGACACAGATCTGCCGATGAATACACAGCAGGGGAAATGGCTGCATTCCAGAGCTTGGCATTTGGTGACACCTCATTGAAAGACAGAGATAAGGAACAAGAAAAATTATTGTGAACTTTCTTTATTCTGGTGAGTTAGGTGGATGTTTACTTCCACTCACCTTAATGACTACATTTCCGAAGTTCCTCAATATCTGACCTAAAGCAAACAGACCTTTTTTATGATTTATTTCATTGCATTTCAGTTTTTCATTCACTCTATTGAGCCTGAAGCCTAGAAAGATGTGATTGGTCCTTAAGCAACAGGGGAGCTCAAATGCCCTGTTAGGAAGATAACATGGCTCTTTGTTCAAACATACTTTTCCTAAGTGAGCCACAGTGGCAGCACGAGAGAAAATGATGTCTCTTAGAAAGCAGCAATTTGGCTAAAGTTAAACTAGCTTTAATGAAGAGCATAAGAGAGACTTGAAAGAATGCCTGAAAAACTGTCTCAGAGAAACTCAGCAACCAGCTCTATTCATTTTTTAAATGTCTCAGAAGCAAAAAGGGGGAAAATCCACAACATTTGGGAGTCTCTAAAGAGAATATTTAAAAATCTTCTAAAATAAAATGATGGTTATAGGATAAATATAACCTAAAATATTAATTAAACCATTTTATTTTTAAATCTACATTTTAAGGTATATGCAATTTACATGCTTTTCCTAAATGTAATTTCAAGGAATTGTTTGACGTCAAAGGTATGAGAAAACTTTTACTAATCCTTTTTCCCTCTGAGACTTAGTAATAGGTGTTTTTGCCTGATAAAGATGAACCTAACTTTATTCTACACTCAGAATATATTCGATTAAGTCAGATTGCAGAATCCGTGGCCAAATGATTTTCCCATTCCTTTAGCTGATATATGATTTTAATTCTCTAAAAAAGCGAGTGTTGTAAATTGCTAGGCTTCCCTTTGGCCAATGTGTGCTACTTTGGGATAACCTTCTCAGGGCCTATGCTAAAAATCAGCGTTGCTGCATGAGGAAAGAAAATGGGGCCAAATAAGCGATCTGAAATCCAGATTTTTGTCACCTACTCATGGTATGTATGACCTGGCAAAACAGCTTAACTTTTCTTAGACTTGGTAACTTCATCTGTAAGTTATGTAATATTATAATAATAATAGTAATAATAAAAACTACCTCCTAAAAGGCCACTATAAAGATTAAATGAAATAACTTTTTTAGAGTGTCTGGCACATATTAGACCTTTAATAAATTTTAGTTTGCTTCTGTCTTCTTGTATCATTGAAAATAATACATTTTAATATATCTAATGGATTTTTATTGGCTCAAGATTTTACTGATACTAGAGAAGCCAGTGTGCTAAGAAAAATTATCTATCTCCAAGGGGCTTATATATTTTCTGTGTAGATAAGGAGTTGTGTGAGGCAAAGCAGGATTTTCCTCTCTCCTCTCCCACTTTGTTCCATCCCCTCCACATCCTGGATGGGAGAGGGAATTCATAATAATTCATAGAGGTTGCATTTTAAAAAAATGTCAATATTAGCAAGAGAGATAAGCTTTTGATTTATAATCGTCCACTCTATAGAATCAGAAACAAAGTAAAAAAGTCTGTGAGTCTACTACTCACAGAGCTAGAAGAAATCTTTCTCTCTACTTTTACCTGAAAACCAGCAACAGTTTGGCACCCTCTCAGAGTACTAGCTTTTAAAGAATTGGAGTGTAGCACCTTTGGCACAGACACTGGGATTGTCATAACTGATCCCAGGCAAATGCTAACAGTAAAGACGTTTCCAGCCATTTCAAGAGCAAAAGACATAAACAGAAGGAAGGCAGAGTGGAAGACAGAGACTATGGCAGACACTACGCAAACATGGGAATTGGCAGACTGGTTGGTTCCCCTTTGGGGACTTCAGGAATACTTGAATTATTTATATATCACGAACTTTACCCTTTAAAGCATTACCATTACCACTATCTAATTTTAACACATTTTTATCACCCCAAAAAGAAACCCTGAACCTATTAGCAGTGACTCCCCATTCTTCACCACTCCCAGCCCAGGACAACCACTGATCTACTTTCGATCATGGCACTCTTGTCAAAATATCTCATTTTTAAACAACAAATCTGTACAAAATAATATTTGCTTCTCTTCCTTCCCCTTCCTCTTCTTTTTCATGTATTTTTCATTTTCTTTAACATTTTAAGTTTCTACTTTGCCCTGAATCTCTCCTTCCCTGTCCTGCTTAGCTGACACTCGTGCACCCGCACTTTCTAACCTGTCTTCACTCAAGGTGTCTTAATTCTTTGAATTCCAAGGCTCAGAGGCAACCACCATTTTTATCATCAAAATACGACAAGTGAGGAAAACTAGTATATGCTTAAGAGACTGGGGTTGGAGAATGTGGGATTGGTAGTGCAAGGGCAGGTAGAAAGAAAGTCTCTCTCAAGTGCATTCGAGGAAGCTATCTGAATAGCGTTATTCCCACCCCCACCCCAGCATCCGTCTGGTACTGCTCCAATTCTCAGCATTTAAACAATGCCTGACATATAGCACCCCATGATAAGTCATTGTTGAGTGAAGACAGGAATAAACATATTCTTCTACTATGACCACAGAGTCATCCAGCTGGAGCATTATTTATTTTCCTTCCAAAATTGCCTATTGAATGGCATCCTGGTGCCTGAAAGACTCTAATAATGTAAAGACATATATTGGAGTGTTTTTCCTAGATTGCGGAATCCGGTGAATTCTAAGCCCCCAGAAAATAATGGCCTTTAGCCTTTTCTCCACAGAATATGAAAATATAAATACTTCCTTTAGAATGCACATCTCATCGGTGTCTCTTGGACACCTTTTTCCTAGCGCACCCCTTGGCCAATGCTGTTCAGTACTCGCAGAGGACTTTCCCGTCTCTGAGACATTCTTTAACACGCAGGTGGGGAGGGCAAGAAGAAGAGGCGCGAGGTGGTGAGCTACAAGTCTCCACACAAACCTTTCTTTCAGCTCAAGTATGAAAAGGGAGATAAAAAGCCAAACTGCAGGCATACTGTACTCAGCAGAAGCCAAGAGCTACCTCTAAGATTGGCAGTTCCAAAAGGCATCAACAGGAATCCTTTTGGTAATTACCAGTTCGGAAATGTCATCCCATTGATTGTGACAGACATAAACCAGCTGTGCTTTGTTGAGGGAGAACAGAGGCCCGGCCTGAGCAGTAACAAACAGCGGGCCAGCTGCAGCCTGCACGCCTCCTTCCTCCCCACACTCTCTCCCGCTTCGTACTTGCCAAACTCTGAAGCAATTAATCACACAGTAGAAGGAGATCTAAAATGTCTGAAATTGCCTGTTGAAGATTAACTGAATCTATCATATTTCCAGCCTGATTGGGAGGGAGGAAAGAGTGCCTTTTTATTGCAGAAAAATTCTCAGTCAAATTAATTGCTAAGATCTCAGGCTGGTCACTCCAATTCTAACTGGAATTTAGAGAATCTTCTGGCCAGAAATCCTTATCCTTAAGGAAGAGACAGAGAAAGGACATAGATATTTGCCTTTATGAATTCCTGGGGCAGGAATCAAAGACACAGCTTAAGCCAACACAGGTGTCTCTATAGCCTGAACTGCCATTCGAAGAGCAATTTTTGATTTATTCTGCCCTTGTTTGCATGAAACAGCTCTTATGAACCAACACCGTCCTCCTCCTGAGCGGACGACTTCAGCCTCTGTCAGGGGTCGCAGGGGCTCCTGCCACATGGGCCACCAGCCTCACCCTCAGGGGACAGTGGGCCTCCCAGCTGGGCCTGTGGTGCAGCAACAGCCACTCCCTGGAAGTCATGCTGCCTTGGGCTCGGGAACAATCAGCCACTGCTGTGTGGCTGTGTGGTACAGCTCAGCCCCTCTGCCTGAGGCGGACGGTCTCCAGTGACTGCAGCCTGGCATGTGGCAAGGGGCGGTGGGCATCTGCCCTGAGTATATCTCCGATCTCCCGACCCTGAGTGGAGGGTCTTGGGCTAACCCAGGGCATTTCTACATCGCTATATAGTCACTGTCCTTAAATACCCAGCCCTGGGCCTCCAGGGAAGCCCTGGGAAATTGCCATTTTATGCAGGAAAATGATCACATCTCCTTTTTCACCCCACAGGAGTGTCTCATCCAACTCTCTGCCTGTTCATGCTTTAAAAGTATCATCACTGCAGGGTCTGGAGGCAAGTTTCCTTCTTCCTGTTTCAAACTATTCGTTTACGTAACACTGACTCCCGCCAAAAATGCTATTGTTTTTATTTTAAAAAGCTTTGGTTACATAGTTTCTTAATAATAAAACATCTAAATAACATCTATGGTATATATGAACTATCCTTTAAATAGAATGAAAGACCTATAGGTTACTACATAGGAAGAAAGGCCAAAATACTGCAAAGTAAAAAATGCAACTACGGAATGTTTTGCATGAATTTGTTTTCTGAAAAATAGTCATATATATAAATATGGAGAATAATTTGGGAGAATGTGCATTAAATTTTGACAGAAGCTATCTTTAGGAGAAAAGATTATTGGGATCTTTTGCTTCCTACACTTTGTATTTCTGTCATGTCTAATGTTTTTGTAACAGATCCTGGTAAAAAACAATTAAGATGATAGTGCTTACCGGGAAAAGCCAATCGTTAGTTGTGATTTGAGGACAGAGAAAGGCTAAGCCCCACAGGGATTTGCCACTCAAAATATGGGCCCTAGGACACCAACAGCAGCATCACCTGGGTGCTTCTTAGAAATGCAGAACTTAGGCCCCATCTTGTGTCTATATTCATATTCACATTAAAGTGGGAGAAGCACCGACCACCTGTGTTACTATTACCTTCTTCACCTGGTGCATATAATCCCTTTTCTAATAAAAAATAAAATAAAAATATTAAAACTTAGAAAATATGTACAGTTCTTTTATGACTTGTACTGAGGGAGAAATACCTTTTTGTAAGAACAAATTTTCAACCATTCGAAGGCAATGAACTAGGTTCCCGCTGACTGCCAGGTGCTACTCTCCTCACTGGAGATCAAGTCCAGATGGAGTCCACGCCCCACCCAGGTGCTCACCGGCAAGCAGAAGAGAGAGACAAATAAGCAGCCAGATGGGAAAATACGTAAAACGGGTACACTACAAGGCAAAAAGTGATAAAGAACCACAACCAATCAAAAGTTTGTTAGTTGTATCATTTGGCTGAAGAAAGAATGTCCAATAATGTCTCTGCATATCTTACTGCCTTTTTATCACTCACAATACAGGAAGGATATTAGAGCAACAAACTCTGGGCTTAATTATGACCAGCAAGGAAGACTAAGTCGGCGATATAAAAACAAAAGGAATTGGAAGTGGGAAAGTGGCAATGTTGTCTTGATACTAAAAACAAAACAAGTGAGTTCAGCCAGATTTTAGACAAGCCCCATTGATCCAAAAGTCTAAAATAAATACAATTCAATTGGAGTGGCATACCCTAAAAATGAATCATTAGGTCTATACATTTGCCCAGAGTTCAAATTAGAAGTAAACAGAAGGGGAGAAACATCTGTTAAAAAATAAAAATATATGTGTATGCCTCTATGTCTCTAAAGGGAGCTCTCTGGTGATCTAAAATTTTAAAAGGTCATTTACAAATGGTGAATGGGTTTATGATACTCCACTTCAATATACTTACATTTGATTTTTGGCCTATGTGAAGATGGAAATGATATTTGCAAATTTATTTGCAATCTGATTCAAAGAAGCTTAGACTGGTGAGCCAAAGGTGTAAAACTCTTTGGGAGAAGTATCTGTGTGCTCCCTTGGGAACTGAAGACTTACACACTGGCAAGAAGAAAAAAATGATACACTACACTGGTCATTTTCTGAAGGAGGAAAATAAAAGTCTGAATAAAAAAGGTGCTTTGAAGCACCATTACATGCATGACTTTGGTGGACAGCCCTGGAGGCTGGCAAAAGAGAGGATGTACCGGCCATTTAAGAATCAGGGGCCAGTTGCGCCTACAATCCTAGACTCTGCCCACACATCTGGAACATTTCAATAAAAGCCTCTGAGATAAGATTGACAGCTTCATGTCAGACACAATTAGAGGAATGAGGGTTTCAATCCCTGATATGTAAGATGAAAGTAAAGTAGGACAAAAGCAGAAATAATAGCAACTCTTCAGATAAAAGTGAATAGGACAGAGATATTTGTGAAATAAATAGGAGAGATCCACCAGAGTCGCTCTCCTTTGAACCCAGCAATGTCTTGACAACCCTCACTGACATCCCAACATTTGAGTCCTGTCATTTCTTAAAGTGCATTGTCTTAGCTTGGTAGTTGATCTTCATACTATAGTGTACCTAAATGAAAATACATACAGATTGTATTTTAAGTATGGTCCTAACACATAACTTTTTTTTCCCCACACACAAAAAGTTAGAAAGAGCTTCTGAGTTCACGGATAAAAGATGATGCACTATTAGAATTATTTAATGCATGGTCTATTTCACTTGGATTTAAACTTCAACTTAAAGCCTTCAATTTTTGTAAACCAGTGTTATCTGACTAACACAATGGAATTAAAAGCATTTGTTTATACTCCACTTCTTTCAAATAAAGAAGACTTATGGTGACATACAGCAGGAAATATGTATAGTAAAATTTATTAAAAATGTATTAAAAACCTTAGAAATTAAAGACAAATTAGAACCCAGGACAAAGATATGACTACTCTATGCCTTAAGACTTACAAGATTACTATGAATAAGTTGCAAGCATTGCCCTGTTCCTCCTGTTAGAATAAAATTGTTCCCATCACCATGAAAAAATTTTGAACCTCTACCTACGAAATGATGCAGGAAAAAAGCACATGTTGTTTGCTTTCTTTCTTTTGTTAATATTATGGACAAGGCAGGATCAACATTAACCTCTGTCCTCCTTGAAATCCTGCAACTGATCATACCACTCCGCGGGTGTTCCGTGGAACAGCAGCACTGGAATCACCTGGGAGTTTGTTAGAAATTCAGACTTTCAGGCCCCACACCTCAGATCTACTGAATCAGAAGCTGCATTTTAACAAGATCCCCAAGTGATCTCTTTGTACATTAAAGCTTGAGAAGTACGGGTCCGTAATGCTAATCTTCTAACAAAACTATCAACTCCTAAGGGCAGAAACTAGCTTTTTCCGTTCTTTTCTTTCACAACACCAAGCACAGTAGAGAACATATTATAAAGATTAAATAAAAGCATAAATAAAATTATTTTAAAATGAATGATCAATTGTAAAAGAGAAAAAATTAGATCAAGAAGACCAAAATATTCTTTTAATTAAGATTGCTTTGGCTATACGAGGTCTTTTCTGGTTCCAGACTATCATGACTTTTTCAAATGAGCAGAAATTTCATACATTTGTTGATTTCATGTATTCAAACTTTTGGATAGTTATAAATTTTATTGAGAACAATGCATAAAATGTAAGAAAAAAACATTTTAAACTTATGTAAAATCGTTTACCTTGCTTACAAAATTAGCTCTTGATTGAAAAGAACACAAAACTTTCACACCGGAATTAGCTCTATTCTGTTAAAAGGCATTTCGTGTCCCCTTGGGATTCTTACACTCTGATTATTGCTGCCTCAATCACTTGAATACCCAGGGACCTGCTCATTCTTTTTAAGTCTGACCTCAGCCTGGACACAAATCTCTTAGTTCTGTCAACAACTGAGACTTGAAAATGTACTTTTCAAGAGATTCTAAATACTAGGAGAGAATAGGAAGAAGATGAAAATTGTTTGAACCACATAGATAAGTATCACTGTGTTCCCATTCCACTCTAGACATTCTCCAACCGCTCAGAGTGCGTACTGTCACTATCACTGGATGGGTGCACGTGATGGACAGCCTCTTTACGTGGCTATCTTGCTTTTCAGTGTCTAGCCTGACCCTCAGAGAAGGGTCAGCTCTTTCTTCTCTGGTAGGAATCCCCACCTATTCAGCTGGGATCTCCCCTCCAAAGTGCCCTATTACCTCTGCCCAAAGGCAAATGCTGTCACTTCTGGCATATACTGCTTGTACAGTATTCCTGCCGCCTCTCTCAGAACCATGTGAATTCACCTCACGCTGTTCCCCGAGCTGTCTGATAGCTCCGTACTGGAGTGTGCGCTGTCCTGGTTGGCAAGCTCTTTACCTCGGGTCCTCTTTGCCATGTTCTATACTTCTGTTCTTCAAGATCCATTTTTGTTTTCCATGTTCTGTAAAACCCTTTCTGAAAATGGCCCTGAACATGGCCTATATAGGGATACTGATTTTTCCATCCTTTGTGACACCCCACACCTGGATCACATCTCCCCTAAGGATTATGCAGACCAGTGACATAACCTTTCTACATTTCAGTTTTCCTCAGAGGTAAAATGGGGATGCCAGCTCACTAGGTTGTGTTAATGACTGAATAGGTACAAGTCACACAAAGTGTTTCTATCGGAACAAGTACATAGTGTTACATGAATATTAGACTTTATTTGAATTATTCTAATTATTGCTTTTTATTTTAGCTTTCGGGAAAAATCTATACCAAACATTAAGCACGTGTATGCTAAACAGACACACACAGCGATAAATTTAATAGCCCGAAAACAATGAAAGCTTATGTTGCTCTCTACTATATGAAGTTGAAAAATACACCCACCCCACACACATATATGTGTATGTATACACACCAAGATAAGTGCAAGGATGATAAAAGATATTATGAATCTTTATAATAATTAAATACTATATTGTGTGTGTGTGTTTGAAATACCAAATATTAACTGATATATGGAAGCTTCACTCCCTTTTTTCTTTCTTTTAAAATTTTGATGTCTTGATGCCTTTTGGATCTACTTTTGGGTATTTAAACATTGTATATTTCAGTAAAAGTAAGAAGGAATTCATCAATAAAAGCTTTTAGCACCCATCCACCTCAGTTTTCCAAAGTGGTTAAGGTCCAGGGAATTCTCCATACTTAAGGTATTGATGAATAGCAGAACACGCATGTATTTTGTGAAAGACTGCAGTACTAAGAGCCCCCCCTCTTCTTCCTCTTGAGAACAGAAGTGTTTATGAAAATCAGGGAGATCTGAACACACGGGCCAAGAAGGAAATTTCACTGAAGAAGAAAGGAGTCAAGTCACCGTGTGTGCACTTGTAGAGAAGACAAATACAGAAAGAAGTCCATCTTCTTTACTATTACAAAAGGTTGTGCCCGATTGTTGTTTTGACACCTTCTTCCCAAAGTAGAGGAGGCTGACGTGTGGCGTGGTGTTGCCTTGAGTATGGGAGCTGCCCAATGGCAGCTATCCCATTGGTCAGGGGAAGGTTGTTAACCAGGAGCGCAACCTGTGAAGAAAGGGGCTGGAACACTCATTAGGGGAAACGTCAGGGCATTATTTCTCAGTTGGAAGGAGGAATTTGGTGTGGCTAAGGCTCAAATCACTGCATACTCTTCATGTCTTCTGGACTATACTCTTAGATGAGTTGTTTTAAAAAAATCCCTATTAAAATTAATACACGCAAGGCTCTTGAGTTTTCATAGCATGAAGACAAAATTAAGTGAATCAGTTTAACAACCCTGTTTATCTCGCATTTTTAAACAAAACTTCGTTTGACAGATTCAAGGGAAAATTTTTGTTTTTATGGTCTTCCTATCATCTTATTCAAGACTGCTCATAATAATAAAGGTGTATTTGGTGGAAAGAATGTCTACAGATAATTTCCTAAAGGCAGATTTCATTCATTCATGAATATTCTATTTCTTGAGAAGGTTAGAATGTGGCAGCTCCTCTGCAGTTCAGGTCAGAATGTGTCCACTCAGTGCCTGGTGATCAGAACACATAACCATGTCCTAATGTGCTGAACTTGTATAAGCCAGATGTAAGCTATTAGACACAATTAGTGATTCAGATTCCAAGGAGCTGCTTTCCGTGCCAATGGCAAAAATGGAAGATATTAATTGCACTGCTTGGAGTTTCAGCCTCTTCAGCTAAATGAGATGTTTTGTGATTTCCCCAGGAGCATGAGGCTTGAAGCTGAAATATATTTCATGACAGATTGACAAATAGGGCAGCTTTTTAAAACATATTCTCGATTTTAGAATGCAAAACAAGAACAAACAATTTAGAAAGAGTTTGATTTTCTGTCCCTTATACAAGTAAGTTATTTTCAAAGGATTATCTTCTTATTTAACTTTTCCAATATTTTATAAAAATGTATGTTTTTCCTCTATTTTTCTTATATATGGAAATGATATATTCTATATGGGTTTTTCATTAAGCAATAATTCAACTGTAATTATAACTTATGAGTGTTGAGGATAGGTGTGAAATATAAGAAAACAGCCAAGTATTTTCATTTATTTGTTATTAATTGTCATAGCCTGGATAATGTCCCTTTTCTCCCACCCTCCAAAATAATGCTTACACACTAATCACTGGAACCTGTGATGATGTTATATTGCTTGGCAAAAGGGATTTTGCAGATGTATTTAAGATTATGGACTTTTCTATGAAAGATTATCCTAGATTATCTGGTTGGACACAATCTAATCTAATTATCATTAGTATTCACATTCCACTACCTCAATCATGTCTCTGATCAAATGTCAGCTCTTCAGAGAGGTTCTTTCTTTCCTTTCTATTGAAAATCACACTTCTATCATATCCTATCATGATATTCTGCTTTTTGTATCTGTCAGTCTAGTTGTCCTATACTGAGCTTTATAAGGCAAAGAACTTTCTCTGGTTGGAGGCAGAGAGAGAGGTGATAGAAGTCAGATTTTAAGAGTGATACGGATTCAAAATACCACTTCTGGCTTTGAGACAGGTCCATATGCAAGGACTGGAATGTGGCCTCTGGAGGTAAAGTGGGCCCTCTGATGACAGCTGGAGAGAAAATTGGATTCTGCTCACAATGTATGTGAGCTTGGAAGTGTGTGTGTATATGTATGTGTGTTTATCTGTCTGTCTATCTATCGATCTATCTCAGTCTGAACTTAGCAGCACTACCTCCCACAGCGTTCCCATGGGCACTCTGCTTCAGCCACTCTGGCCTTCCTTCTCTCTCTTCTCCAAACTCCCAGGGCTAGCTGCCCTTCTAGAGCCATGGCACTTACTGTTCTCTCTACCAGGAATTATCATTAGTTTTATTGTTCCATTACATCAGTCATGTCTCTTAGCAAACATTATCTCTTCAGAGAGGTTCTTTCTGTCCTTTCCATTGAAAATCACTCCTCTGTCATGATATGAAATGCTGCTTTTTGTGTATATCAATCTAGTTGTCCTATACAGTATTTGTTTAATTTCTGTCACATCCATTAGAATACAAATGAAGAGACACTGGTTTATTTGTTCACCAGCATAGTAAATGTATGCATTTATATATACATAATTATATATATATAATTGTTTATAGTGTGAAGTTTTGATATATGTGTACAATGTGGAATGATTAAATCAAGCTAATTAATATTTCCATCACTTTCTTGTTTGTTATTTTGGTAAGACATTTGAAATTTATTCTTAATTATTTTGAAATATACATTATTGTTGAATATAATCACCCTTCTGTGCAATAGATTTCAAAATTTATTCCTTCTGCTTATCTGAAATTTGTACCCTTTGACCAATAACTCCCCATTTTCTTCCTCTTCCTCCTCCAACCCTAGCCTCTGGTAACTATCATTCCACTCCTTACTTCTATGAGTTCAACTTTTTAGATTTCACATATAAGTGAGGTCATACAATATTTGTCTTTCTGTGCCTGGCTTATTTCATTAATATAATGTCCTCCAGGTTCATCCACATTGGTGCAAATGACGCCAATTCCTTTTTCTGTTAAGGCTGAATAGTATTCCATTGTGTATACGTACTATGTTTTCTTTATCCATTCATCTCTTGGTGGACACATAGGTTTTTTTTTTCCATATCTTGACTATTATGAATATGGTACAATGAAATTGGAAGTACAGATATCCCTTTGGCATATCGATTCCAGTTCTTTGGATATACAACTAACAGTGGGATTGCTGGATAGTATGGTAGTTCTACTTTAACTTTTCGAGGAATTTCCATACCATTTTTCATAATAGGTGATATTCCTAAAAACATTATACAAAAATTACCTTCACTCTGTATCCTGTCAGCACTTACCTTTCATATTTTTGATAACAGCCATTATAACGGATGTGAGGTGATATCTTATTGTGATTTTAATTTGCATTTCCCTAATGATGAATGATGCTGAGCATTTTCCAACAATGGAGCTATTGGCCATTTGTATGTCTTCTTTTGAAAAATGTCTATTCAGGTCCTTTGCCCATTTTTACATTCAGTTATTTTTTTTTCTTCATACTGAGTTGTTTGAGTTCTTTATATATTTTTAATATTAACCCCTTATTAGATGTATGGTTTGAAAATATTTTCTCCCATTTTGTGGGTTGTTTTTTCACTTTGTTTTTTGTTTCCATTGCCTTGCAGGAGCTTTTTAGTGTAATGCAATGCAATTTATCTATTATTGCTTACATTACTTGTGCTTTTAAGATGAATTCTGAAATGTCATTGTCCAGACCAATGTCATGGAGCTTTTCCTCTATGTTTCTTCTAGTGGTTTTACAGTTTCTGGTCTTCTGTTTGTCTTTAATCCATTTTGAGTTGATTTTTGTATACGGTGTGAGATAAGAATGCAATTTTATTTTTCTACATGTGGATATTCAATTTTCCCATCACCTTTTTTTTTAAGAGATGCTCCCTTCATTATTGTATGTTCTTGGCACCTTTGTCAAAAATCAATTGACTGTAAATATGAGTTTATTTCTGGGCTTTCTATTCTATTTCATTAGTCAATGTGTCTGTTTTTACCCCAGGACCATGCTATTTTCATTACAATTGCCTTATAATGTATTTTGAAATCAGGAAGTGTGATGCCTCCAGCTTTGTTCTTTTATTTCCAAGATTGTTTTAGCTATTTGGGGTCTTTCGTGATTCTTACAAATTTAAGGATTATTTTTTCTATTTCTGTGAAAAATGACATTGGAATTTTGATAGAGATTTCATTGACTATGGATAGTTTTGGGTAGTATGGACATTTGAATGACATTAATTCTTCCACTATATGAACACACAATATCTTTCCATTTATTTGTGCTTTCTGTAGTTTTTTTCATTAGTATTTTATAGTTTTCAGTATGCAGGTGTTCACCTCTTTGGTTAAATTTACAACTAAGTATTTTATTTTTTTGCTATTATAAATGAGATCATTTTCTTTTCTTAGTTCCTTCTTAGTACATAGAAATGATACTGATTTTTGTACGTTTATATTGTATCCTATAACTTTACTAAAGTTGTTTATCAGTTCTAACAGCTTTTCTGGTGGAGTCTTTAGGGTTTTCTATATAAAAGTCATGTCTTTAGAAAATAAATACAATTTCACTTTTTCATTTTCTTTAAGATGCTTTTTCTTTTTTTTTCTTGCCTGAATGCTGTGGCTAGGGCTTGCAGTACTATGTTGAAAAGAGTGGCGAGTGTTGTCTTATACCTGATTTTAGGAAACTTTCATTGTTGAATAGGATGTCAGCTATGGATTTGTCACATGTGACCTTTATTGTGTTGGTATATGTTTCCTCTATACCTAATCTGTTGAGATTTTTTTTTATCATGAAAATTTGTTCAATTTTGTCAAATACTTTTTCTTTATCTGTTGATATGATCATATGGTTTTTATCCTTAATTTGGTAATGTGGTTTATCACATTTATTGATCTTCATATGTTGAATTATCCTTGCGTCACAGGGATAAATCCCACTTGATTATGGTGAATGATTTTTTTAATGTGTTGTTCAATTCAGCACAAACCTTTTTCTTTATTAGTACTTGACAGCTATGTTTTGACATTCATACTCTGAATACATCAAAATTCTACTCAAAATGTTCCAATATCCATTACTGTGCTCTGTAAGTCTTAGTAAGATCCCCAGGTCCAAACTGATAATTCATGGATCTCACCTCTGTCTTAATTCCCACCCAACACTTACATGGTTAATATTTCTGGCTGGGTGCCATATGCTTAGCAAAAATGAGTTTCACCTGTAATCATCTCTTTCTCATGATTATTTAACCTTAGCCTCATCACCAATGCCATTGCCATAGCAATATCTTTGTGAGTTTGAGGACTGGGCAAATAAGATCTGGGTTGTGGGCTGTATATATAATCTTGGGTAAATTGCTAACTTTTCTGTTTTTTTTATTTAACACTCAAATAATAAGTAATCGGTTGGGTTATTACAAGGATTAAAGGTACTATATGAAATGTATGTTGCAGTATATTTGAACATAATATTTTTTGAAAGGGCAATTAATAAATACCTAAGAAAAGATAGGCTTTAAGGGCTAGGAAAGAAATAAGTGAAGAGCAGAACAGTCTGCTGAATATAGAAGTTGTATTTAAACTTCACATCATGAAACAATAAAATAAGGAAGAGATAGATGTTTTGGGTGATGGATATCCCAATTACCCTTATTTGATTATATGAGTGTATCAGATTATCACACATATCCCTAAAATATGTATATCTGATATGTATAAGTAAAAAACTAAAAAATAAAATATTACTCAACCTTAAAAAATTAAGTGAATCAAGCTAATACATGATCTGTTGGTTTCTTTGTATCAGATGCAATGGTATTTGAAGCTTCTTTGAGTACCACCTACCAGAGGGACAGGAGCACAAGAATATTTAATTTGTAGTGACTGAGACTTTAATTTTATATTCTATAAATTTTTAAAAATTTTAATTAGAAATGATGTGTACTTTTAGTAAGATATTTATATCATATAGAGGAAAATAAAGAAGAAAAAATAATCCATAAAAGTTTTTGTTGCAATAAGCTTATATTTTTTAATTTGGTTAACCTGTGGCACTCTGAGGGCTGTTTAGATTGCTTGATTTTTCTAGACTTTTTTTTTTTTTTTTTTTTGAACAGGAGGATACCACTTTAGAGTATAATTTATTTTCCTAAACAATGTCTATTATATTTTTAGGGAGTTTAGAGAGGACAGGTCAAGGCTGACGAATAGAGGGGCTGGACTAGACCATACATCTGAAGAAATCAGTAAGTACACAAACAAAATCACCTTTAGAAACTAAGCAGATTCATTGAGTGTTTGACTGCTTAATCTGCATTACAGCTTTTGTATGATGAAGTTTACCTTGTGACACTTACTATTTTAATCTTTTCTACTTCAGAAAAGAATAAGGAATTTGCTTAGCATATGAAATAAATTGTTTTCCTTTTCATGTGGTTTGATTTTTTTTAATTTGGGTGTTATTGATTATGGTAGATAAACATTGAGTCACAAAACAGTTTATACATGAGCACAGTAATTCTTCATCCTGTTCATTGAGGGCAGGTTTGAAATTGAAATGCCATACACCATTATGAGGAGCCAGTGGTTTATGCATAAGGGCAGCCAAGATTAGTTTGCTGAAATTAATGTCATGGAAACTCGTGGAAAAGCAAATAGAACTCTGAGCTTACTTGTGTTTTTCTACCTATTATCGTCATATATATATATATATAAATATTTTATTTAAACTTACAAATAATAATAACATTGATATAATATTAGATTAATGATGATTACTAATATTTCAGAAATTTAGCAAGACAGATAAAAGTTAATGTTCTATTTTTCGATTGACTTCTAGGCTCATAAAAAGTCATAATCCTGCGTCCATATAATCAGCATAAATTAGGAAAAATTAAGTAAATCAGAAAAAGATGGAGATCAATGTTATTTGATGTGAATTTTCTTATGAAGTTTTAAGGAGTCTTGATTTTACCTGACCTAGTTCACTGAAAAAGCTAATAATGTGTTTCTCCATGCATAAAATATATATGACCACGCTGCAGAAAAACAATATTGTTTCCAAATAATGCTTTTGCTTCAAGTAAGTGATTATGGAAATTTGAGGAAAGGAAAAAGGGAAAGGAGGATCTGTGTCAATCAATATTAAGCTAAAAATATTCCTGGGTATTTAATTACAACTGAGAAAAATTGTGTAAAATGTAAACTTACGCTCTGGTTTTCACTTGTTCAGGTCAAATTTGGTTTCTTTAGTACTAGTAATGTTTATATTACATTCATACAGAAATATTCCTGAAAGAAAAGATGCTTAGTGCTCTATTTGTTGATGAAGTAATTTAGATATTATATAGATCTCTTTAAAAGTTATAGTAATCAGATCATAAATGATAAATTATGGACATAAACGCTAAATAAATACAGGAATAAGAGTTAAGAAACCTGAATTATAACACTTTTGTTTTATTAAAAACTTTAAGATCTTTGGTAAAGTATTATTGAATCTGATTCTGTTAGCTCATTTAAAAAGTGGGCATAATAATATTTTTCTATGTTAAATGAGATTATTAAAATCTCAAAGGAACTTTTAAAAGTATAAGTGAGTAATGAATCTTGGAATTAGAACATGACTGTAGAAATGATGGTAACATACGTGGCTATGCTGATATCACTGCAACTCCAGCCGACAGAAGTAGGGTAGAAGTTATTGAGAGAGAGAAGACCATGATGGAGAGAGAATTTCCATAACAATGTGCTCTGTTACTGCTATGGACTGAACACTCATGTCAGCCCAAAATTCATGTGTTGGAGTCCTAAATGCCAATGTGATGGTATTTGAAGATAGAGCCTTTGGGAAGGAATTAAGGCAGATTAAGGATTAGTGACTTTATAAGAAGAGAAAGCCAGGGCGCGCTCTCTCTCTCTCTCTCTCTCTCTGTCCTCACTCACACTGAGGAAAGGCCACATGAGGATATCGTGTTCTGCAAGCAAGCAAGAGAGACTTCACCAGGAGCCAAATGGGCAAGCACCTGGTCTTAGACTTCCCACCCCCAAGAACTATGAGAAAAAATACACTGTTGTTTAAGCCACCCAGACTATGGTATTTTGTTATGGCAGCCTGAGTAGACTAAGACAATTGCCCATCAGCAGCAAATATGAATCTAAAAGAGAGAGAGAGAGAGAGAGAGAGAGAAAGGAGAGAGAAAGAGGGCAGAGAGAGAGAATTGAATCAGAAGGACTCTGACTCTGGAGGGAAGGAAGCAAATAAAGAATAAGGAGAATGATGAGAAATAAAAGAAAGAAGACTTTATATTTTGGAGATTATTGACTATGGAAGGAGAAGAAAGCAAAGAAAAACAGAACACAAAATTTGCACTATTTATAAGCATACGAGAGTCTGGGACCAGTTTTCAGCAACAACTGCAGTAGGGTCTGTCATTATAATAAACTGAAGTGAACCAAAAGAAAATATTTATATTAACTATAATCCCTTGAAGAGAAAGCTATTTCTCTCTCTCTCTCTCTCTCTCTCTCTCTCTCTCTCTCTCTCTCTCTCTCTCTGTCACTAGATATTCTTTGGAGTTGGGTACTATCTCTCTGTGCTGCTCATGCTTATATATTTCTTCTCCTAGAAAGTTTCAAATCAGTATTGCCAGGATTATGGGCTTCATCCGTGTTGATTTAACCCCTTGACTCTGCCATAGGGGCTACATGAGTATTTTTTCCTATAACCCTGGGGATTCAGATCTTCGTTTCAGCAGAGACACAGGCAATAGCAGAAGTGACAAGGAATTTTGTAGGGGCCTAATGAGCCATGTGATTTTAGGAGTGTGGACCTCAACAATTCAAATCTTCAAATAGTAACTGCTCTTCAAATTGTGGCTGTTCTTCCTGCATATGAGCAACCACTGGAGGGGCCCTAATAACACACAGCATAGTCTTTCCCCTGAGCTCCCTACAGAATGGGGCCGATGCTTGATTGAGGCACCAGAGATTAGTCATAGGGTAAGAGTCATTCCCCTGAGCCTAGCGCCAGTCGCAACTGATGCTCGAACTGAGACATGTGATTCACTCTTACACACACAGATAGGTCCAGGCTGAGACACATGACACAGGACCACTTTACGGGGAGCCTCAATAACCTACTCCTGTTCCTAAAGACACTTAATATCAAAGTCGGTGACTTAAGTCAATTATATCTGTACAAGAAGTTCAGAAAAAATCAAGAAGTGCAGCACAAAGCAGTACAGCTCAAACTCAGGCCAGCCTTCAGGCAGCAACTTAAAATACATGTTTGTCACCAACACTTCTGTTTTCTAAAAGATGCATTTAAGAAATGAAAAGGCAAGACACAGAACATATTTCCAAAGTATATATCAAACAAAAAGCTTCTATCAAGAATATACCAATTAATCTTACAAAACAGTAATAGGAAAACAAATAATTCAATTAAAAGTAGACAAAATGTTTGAAGAGACACTTCACTACAAATGACAAACAAGCACATAAAAATGCATAACTAGTCATTACACAACTACCAACACACACACACACACGTGCAATGAGATACCACTGTGCACCCACTGGAATAGATAAAAAGATAAACATTATCAACTTTGGGCAAGAATATGGAATAACCGACACTTATACAATGCTAGTGGAACTGTGGTCACAGCCACTTTGGAAACAATGTAGCAATATCTTTGTAGTGGAACATACACTTATAGCACCCAGCAATCCTACTCCTTGTTATTTTTCACAAGAAAAATGGAAATAATTTTCCCCTTAAAGACTTCTATCTAAATATTGAAAATAGCATTATTTAAAATAATAAAAGCAAAAAATTGGAAATAATTCCAATGTCCATTAACTAGTATATATATGATTAAACAAATTGTAGCATATTGTTACTATGGAATTGTACTTAGTAATAAAAGAGAAAATATTAATATTGAGAACAGTATGACTGAATCTTAAAACACTATAATAAGTGAAAATAATCTCAAAAAAGGCTATATGCTGTGTGATTCATTCATATGAGCTTGTAGAAAAAATATATAGGGACAGAAAGCAGATTGGTGGTCATCTGCGGAGACTGGAAGAGGAGATGCTCTACAAAGGGCCATGAGAAAACTCGAGGCAATGGAACTGTTCTCTCTCTTTCTTATGTGTGTTAAATGTCAATACACAATTATTAAAATTCCTTCAACTGTATACAGTACTTAGATGGCTGAATACAACCCAAACAGTTAAAAAATTATGAGGCAAAGTCAAATTTTAATTTTACTTTCATTAATTTTTACTTTTGTGTCTCTAAGCAAGTTATATAACTTTTCTGGGTTTTTTTCCTATAAAAGGGAGGAAATAATAACTACTTTGTATGTGGTTGTGACAATGAGTGTGATATATACAAAGTGCTTAGAGTTGTGCAGGTCACATAGTTTATTACATATTGAGAAAATGAGAGTGATTATTTTTATTACTATAAAAAGACATCTTGAGTCAGAGGAGAAAACATTAAATTGTTTTACATATCATATTATTTGGTCATAAATGCAAAGAATTTCCATATTCATGAATTAAATATGAAGATTGTTTAAATGCTTTTTTAAAGTGTAATTATTTTAAAAAGCTTAAATTCTACCAGGAGTTTTTCTAAACCAAATGTATTTGATGATTACTTACAAATTCGTGGAATGATTAAACTCAATGTTTTTGTTTGTCTTTACAAAGATAAAACTGGTGACTGTATAACACAGAGGGCACAGTGGGGCACAAAAATGGAGAGAAAGTTAATTTGGCATTGTATCCCATGTAATTACCCTCTTTTAGACAGTGATAACAGAGTTTTCCTCTTCCTTTGCTTTGGGAGGTGATGGGGTAGTTGTACTGTTTGTTAGATTTTTATCTAGCATTTTACAAGCCCAGTTCCAGAACAAAGTGACAAAATGTGTCTACCTCATGGAAAGAATGTATCTTTGTCTAGATTGATACAAAGATAAACTATTTGTGTACTTTAGAAAAAATCGTTTGGCAAGGCAAAATGATTAATAATAAAGTGAGTGAGGGGAGGAAAAAGAGAATGAAGAGATAGGGCATTATAAATTAAAGTAAATCATTGCATGCATTATAAAATGTGCTAAATTATTTGCTCCATTATTAACATTATCTGTTTCAACGCTTTAAAATTAAGTCATATAGCAGCCTTAGCAATATGTAAATCTTGTTCTAACTGAATATCTAAATTGGCCTTAATACTTGGAATATGTGAATCAATCATAATATTGCCTGAGAGCTAAGGGAAAATCCCCAGAAACATCCCTTATGATTATTCCTTGTGAAGAAAGAAGTCTCCCTTTCTCCAAACAACAATAGTTAAATTTGAATATTAATATTATAGTCCTACACTTACCTCAGCCACAACTTGGCTAGAAAATTTTTTGTTTCACTGCTGTGTTCATTCATAGGTGCTGTAGTAAACTGCTAATTCATTTGGGAAACATTCTTTCCCAATACCTTCACCCTTCATTTCTTATTTTTTAAATTAAAAAAAAAATAATTATTATGGGTACATAATAGTTGCGTATATTCATAGGATACATGTGATGTTTTGATACAGGCATACAACGTGAATTAATCAAATCAGAGTTATTGGGATGTCCATTATCTCAGGCATTTATCATACTTTTGTGTTAAGAATATTCCAGTTCCACTCTTTTAGTTATTTTAAAGTATATCCTAACTTATTTTTGATTTGTTCATTCTGTCTAAATATTTAACTATATTTTTGTACTCATTAACCATACCCACTTTATGCCCCCCAACCCCCACTACACTATACTTCTGGTAACCATCATTTGACTCCATGAGATCAATTGTTTTTAATATTTAGCTCCCATGTATGAGTGAGAACATGTGAGATTTGTCTTTTTGTGCTTGGCTTATTTCACTTAACATGACGTTCTCCAGTTCCATCCATGTTGTTGCAAATGGCAGGATTTCATTCATTTTTGTGGCTATATAATATTCCTTTGTGTATATGTACCGCAATTTCTTTATCTGTTCATCTGTTGATAGACATGTTGATTCCAAATCTTGGCTATTGTGAAGAGTGCTGAAATAAACTTGGAAATGCATTTTGATATATTGCATTCTCTTATTTTGGATATATATTAATACCTGGCAGTGGGATTGTGGAGTCATATGGTAGCTCTATTTTTAGTTTTTTGAGGAACCTTCATACTGTTCTTCATAGTGGTTGCACTAATATACATTCACACCAACAGTGTATGAGTGTTTTCCTTTCTCCACATCCTTGCCAGCATTCATTATTGCCTGTCTTTTTTATAAAAGCCATTTTAACTGAGGTCAGATAATATTTCATTATAGCTTTGATTTGCATTTCTCTAATGACCAGTGATGATGAGCATTTTTTCATATACCTGTTGGCCATGTATATGTCTTCTTTTGAGAAATGTCTATTCAGATCTTTTGCCCATTTTTTAATCAGATTATTTGATTTTTTTTTCTAACAAGTTGTTGGAACACCTTATATGTTCTAGTTATTAATCCCTTGTCAGATGGGTAGTTTGCAGATATTTTCTTCCATTCTGTGGGTTGTCTATTCACTTCGTTGACTGTTTCCTTTGCTGTGCAGAAGCTCTTTAGCTTGATGTGATCCCATTTGTCAAATTTTGCTTTGGTTGCCCATGCTTTGGGGATATTACTCAAGAAGTCCTTGCCCAGGCCAATGTCCTGAAGCATTTCCCCAAAGTTTCATAGTTTGGGTGTTACATTTAAGTCTTCAATCCATTTTGATTTAATTTCTGCATATGGGGAGAGAAAAGGGTCTGGTTTCATTCTTCTGCATGTAGATATCCAGTTTTCCCAGAACCATTTACTGAAGATACTGTCTTTTCCCCACTATACTTGTTGGCACCTTTGTTGAAGATCATGAAGGGATGCTGAATTTTATCTAATAAATACTCTGCAGTTAGCATCTTATCTGACTTGAAAACCAAGCAGTTTGCATAATATAACTTTGTAGTTTTTGCAATTCACAATAATGAGGTCAACATAGAAATGTATCTACAATGTGCTCCCAAGTAGGATCCAAAATAACAAACGTATTTATATCTATTAAATTTTTAACAGGGCCAATGAATATAGGTAAGTGATACGATGAAAAATAGCTGGTGAACAGGAGCAGTAGCGTAAAATGTAGAACCACCAAGTGGACACTTACTTATTAATTTTCTTTTTAATTACACTTATTATTTATGTCTTGTAGCACAATACTAGTCATGAAAACACTTTACAAATAATATCAACCTGATGTGTAATACAGAACAACAGTCATGAAAATTCAATGGCAAAATATAGGCCCCTAGATGCACCTCCTAGGATGATGGTTTCTAGGACCAAGGTTTAGGGGTAGATATATGAGAAGTTGTCAAGGACTGGGCACATTTTGAAATAGTAAGAGCAGAATTTGCTAAAGAAATTGGATGTGTCATGTGAACGCAAGAGGAATCTGGAATAACTCTAAGATTTTGGTGTGAAAAATAGCAAAATATTGTTGTCCTTAACTGAGATGAAGAAGGAAAATAGTGCGGGAGGTAAGGATGTGTGGGGTGGGAGCAGGAATTGAGGGGTTGAGTTTTGCAAATGTTATGTTTGATATGCTTTACAGCACTGTGATAGAAGCAATTAGACATATGGGACTGGAAATTGGGAGGGATATAAGGTGGAGAAATAAATTTGGGAGTCCTCAAAGAATGGATGTGAAAATACATAGTACCTGTTTTGTGGATAAATGTTTAGAACATTCTATGAATTATTTAATATTTGGTCCTCATATATTGTTAAATAATTTTTATAAGAGTCTGTAATTTTTAATGAAGTGCTTGACTAAGTTTAACTTCTGTTATTATGGAGAACATTTTGGGAACATCTAGACACAACAATAAAACTAGACATAACAAGAATTATAGATAAAGAACATCATATTCTTAATATTATTACAGTTGAAAAAAAGGAAAAGTTGTTTGAAAGGTGTATATAGATAAATTTCGCTATAGCTTCAACAATGGTGGATTACTGGCATGTTCAGTATTACATGGAAAACTATTTGGTTATGTATAAGAATGATATTGTTCTTAGAAGGATTTGACTATTAAGATTTTATTGTAATCAAAAGCAACAAAAACAAAAATATTTATGAAGATTATATTACTTTCATTAAATTTAACTTTTCACTTGTGTTCAATTAAATTGAATTAACAATATTTATCTGTAAATATTGAGCATTGGAAAAAAACATTGATAATTATAAAATTAAAACAATGAAAATAGAATATGCTTAACTGGATAGATTGCTGTAGCATTTTTAAAAATGTATTTAATAGTTCATGCACTGGAGACTTTTATAAGAATTTGATAATAAGTGCCTGTGCAATACTCTAAGAGGACATTATACATAAGAATGTCACTGAACACACCTGAAGGAAGTATAGCATATTGAACCTTGAAAATATTAATACTTCATCTGTTATGCATTTGAGAATCCATGGGATTCTACATATTACTTCTCTGTCTAAATAATTTTTAAAATAGGTTGTTACAATTCCAGTTAGTCTCTTATTTTTCAGAGCCCATCTTTGAAAATGTGCATGAAAATCTACTTGTCATTCCATGTCTTCAAATAAGAAGCGGCTTGTTTGGCTTGCAAGAGACAAATTTTTCTGCAAGTCACATTAGAAAAGAATAAAACAGAGATTTCATGTACTAATTGAGTTAGTAATTGGTTTAGTATGAAAAGTAAACATGAGTAAATAAGAGTAAGTATAGGACATAGATTGTGATTAGACCATGGCTGCCAGTTTATTTCAATCTTAACGTGTATGTGTTAAGGAACCACTGAAGGTTTTTGGAACAAGAATGCAGTGCCTATAAAGAAGAATCGTAGGAAATTTACTACAGTGCAAGTTATAGAGTCAAAGGGAGGGAATATTTTCTTTTCGGAAAAAAGAAAAGTTGTTAGTAATAACTTTAAAGCACAATGAATTCAATTACACAAAATAAAACATTAACTTGTCATCATCACTGGTGTCTAGCATTGCAATCTTTCTATGAGAAATTTAAATCCTTTCTGACAAATATGTATGCACTTTTAAACACAGAACTATATAAATGTTCAGAGAAATAAAGATGTTGACTAAATGTCTTGTAACCTCAAAGAGTTTGTGGTCTTTATGAGCCAGTAGGAAGTAAGTAAGAGAAGATAAATATGATAGTAAGAAGATGCTGAGCATCATGAGAGTAATTAGGCAATAAAAAAGAAGAAGTGGTTGCTAAAATTTGAATAAGATTTGTGTAATATTTGAAATTGCTCGTGTAGAACAGACAATGACTTAATCGATGGGGTAAAAGCGCTGAAAATATTCCACATGGGGAAAAAGAGTGTATAAAAGTCTGTACATTAACTCAAATGTGGAACAACCAATCAACCAATTTCTCTGAAGTATAATGTCACATAGAAAGTAGTAGTAATTACTAAGAGTAGTAATAAATAAGAGTAAGTTAAAGACAGACTGTGATAGATGATGACTGCCAGTTTATTTGGATCTCATTGTGTATGTGTTGAGGAACCACGGAAGGATTTTGGAACAAGATTGCAATGCCTGTAAAGCAGGATCTTAAGAAGTTTAGTCTAGTGCAAGTTGTAGAGTTGGTAGGGTAGCAGTTGGAAGTGAAAGACTTCAGGCATAAAGCCAAATGGGGAGATTAAATCAACATTCAGAATAAATGGTAGTGAAAATGCAGAGAAAGGGACAAAACCAAGAGGAAAAATGAGGGCAAATTTAATATCAACTGAGGGATTGATTTTAGAGAGGCATAAAAACAATGAATCCTAGAATATGATCTGGGTGAAATATCCAACACACCATGAGAAATTGACATTCACAAATTTTACAAAATAACTACGATAATGGAAGTTTATTGCAGGCTTCCATAGGAATAATGTAATATGGCAGTTAGTACTCCTTTTAGTGATCTCATCTATGTGGGTTTGTGTGCGTGTGGTGTACTGTGAACATCATGAAAACCAAAACAATTATACCTCATCTTCTGCAGGATAACTAAAAATTGTCTTTGTTTTAGACAGGATTCACATGAAGCTAATGAAGCTTAATTTTCATTGCCTGTCACTTAAACTTTTCCTTTAATGAGCCCTGCACCTAATTTTGAGTTTAAAAATTCACAAATTCAAATGTATTTTATAAATAAGCTTACAAATCTATACATTCTTTTAAAGATCCCCATAGGTTATTTCAGTTTTAGATTCCACAAAACCTGGGGTTTTGCAGCACAAGCAATAGGAATTCATGCAGAAAATAATCGTTTCATTTCATGAGAGGTATTGGTGGACATAGAAAGTACTTACACAGTTAAGGACTCCTTCTGCTTCCTGTCCAGTGCAGATGATTAAGAGAATGATTTAAATGGAGAAATTTAGTTATTGGGCATGATGGTGCATTAGTTTTGATTGACTCTGATATGGAGAATATGAGAAGGTAATCTTTATATGAGGGCTATCTAGAAAGTATCCAGCCATTGTTAATATAAGGAGAACGGTTACATGGCTGGATACTTTCCAGACAGCCCTCTTATAGTACAGTGTAACACTGTGCAGAAACGTAAAAGAAAGGCCAGAGCCGCTTATCTATTCACTGCTGCATTTGGCTTGTATTTGGAACTGTATAATATGTAAGTAATTTGTCACTCAAGCATATTCTGATTTGAAAGAGGCATCCTAATAAAGGCAGGCACAAGCTCCACACATAATCTGACATGGAATCTTATAAAGTTTGACTTACCTCTTTTCATTCAAATTTTTCATTTGAATTTGAAACCTTCATTCTGGAACCTCCAGGGAATTTGCTTATGCCAGAAGAGTATATTGAGCAGACTGGTTAAAGGGATATTTCGATATCTCTGTCTCTAAGATGCAGTCTCCAAGGGAGGAGGAGTATTGAAAGAGAAGAATCCTTCCATTTGTGCTCATGAGCCCGTATCCTTCCGTTCCCACAAGGATATCCTCAGTATGTGTGCTCTCTCCTATGTATTCAACTTTTTTCTAGCTGGTGACTTCTTAAGAAAGTATTCCAGGAACCCAGTATCTTTCTTACACATCAAAACATTACATCTCTTAGCTGCTTGTTCCCCTGGCTACTTCCTTATCTTTCACTCTTCCTCCTTCATTAGGTTCTTCTCATTTTCACAGCAGCGTCCCCAGAGAAAGAGTCCACAGTTGCCACCTCGGCTTCTGCACCTCATCCTGCTGTTTTCCCAACTGCTGTCAGACTTAAACCACCACCACTCCATGGGCACCACCAGACTGATGCCGCCGATAACCTCGCGACTTACTGAACCCGTAGGTTCTTTACAGGAATCATTTTCTTTTTATATCTGCCTTGTTTTACAACACCAGCCATATTTTTTCCTTAAAAATACTACTACTTTTGGCCTTTATAAATTTATTTCCCCTAGTTCCCTTTCTACTTTTTTGGTTCATTCTTACAGTATTTTTGTAGGTCATTCACTCTCTGCCTACTCTTATAAGTGTGGTCTTCAAAAATCTTCTCATTTTAATTTTTTCTTGCTCTCCATCTATTCAAAGTGGGCAATCATATTCAATACCATGGTATCATTTTATTATAAAACTCTGAAAGGCAGTCCTTGCCAGCCTTTGCCCTGTGTACTGACCTCATGTGAGCTTGGTCTCTTCTTGTCCTTCATCCCACATCTAATTATATCCAACTGACCACTAAGTTTTATTGATTCTGTTTCTAAAATATTTTGCCAGTGGTTTTCTTCTCCTTTCCTTCACCGTATCCTGATTATCTCCACTGGAAATAGCTTCCTGTCAGATTTCCTTGCCTTTAGTCATTTATGCTTTTAATCTACCCTCTGTGTTGCAGCCATGTTTTTAAACCTATGTATGATCACCTTATTGTGCTTAAAAAGCTTTTATATGTGGACACACCATTTACAGAATGTGTCATTAGTATGACCCAGGAATTCACACCTTTCACAATTTAGTTCTAACCTAAAATTCTGGGCTATATTTGTGTGCCTTTGTGAAGACATACTTATATTAATAAAACCCTGGGATATTTGATTGTTAATGCAATTGTGTTGGTGTTAAGAATCCTGACAGGATAGAATCACACAACTATAAAAGTTTATAATCATAGAACATTAGGCCAAATATAATCTAGACAAAAACATTAATGCTTAGAGTTGTCTAACTGTATGGAATTTGTTATTGATAAACCAGGGACAAAAAATTTAGTCTAATGCCTTTGGAGCTATTAGTCTCCTACTTGACAATGAAAATACATTCTATAGATCTACAGAACTAGGGCATCATTACATTGCTACAGATATTGTAGGCAACAGAAACCGCAAACTGGTTATACAGATCCACTTGTTGCTGCTTGGTAACTGCCAGCTCTTTGTTTTGTACATCTGGCTTCCATCCAGATTTCATGTGAGAATCTCTGCAGTTAAAAATCTTCATGGATAGCAGATTAATTTTCTGTTCTTTAACTTTTAATGGAAAACAAAGTGTTTATGTGATTGTTATTTCATACTGAGGTACTATATATAATATTTATCATTATTAACTTTTTAGGTAAGAACTAATAATACAGAAATTCATGCTAAATATAAAACACTTTAATATTAAAACAGAATTATCATGAAAAAAAGAGATGTATTGTTTCTTGCTTCTCACCATTCTCCCCCAGCAAATAACATTATCTCTTTAAGATAGCATCACCATGAATTTTCACACATTTTCAAAATGTGTTTATTTTTGTTCCTTTTTTAATATCTAATGATTATCTGGTTGGATTGACATGGATAATCAATGCTTGGTTAAGTCTGTTGGACATAGGACACCTCAGAAACTTGTTTGCAACATTCCTTGGTTGTAATGATGGAAGGAAGTATAACTTAAAGATTTTGTAATAACTCTGTAAATGGTTTCTTATTTGAATCAGGTTTGGGGAGGGCTATCTCCTTATTTCCTTGGCATCATAGATGGCATATGGTCAATACAATTTCCTAGTCTTACTTGAAACAATGTAATCCGATTTTTAAAGTCACACACGAAATAAGTTGGCAGGACACATCCTGTCATCAGAGATAAACTATTTATTCAAATGACTTCTTAAAAATAGTTTTGGTGAACCACATAGTTTCTTTTAAAGCAATTCACAGAAAATGATGACTTTTTCTTTCCCTACGTGCTTGTTAGGGAGTTGATAGATATCAGCATTATTATACTTTCAATACTGGAATATACTAAGAAATTTGGTTAACAAAGCATTAGGTATTAAAGGGTTCATTCTTTGGAAACAGTTAATAACTAATGGGCATAGTCCTCAAAGTACTATTTTTCTTGTATGGATTATGCATTTTGGAACTCATTGCTTTTTCATTTAAAATTCGAAACTAACTCATATCATAGCCATTATTGAGGGAAATGACCACCTGCCACTGCCATATGTTGGCTTTAATTACGAATATTTCCTCCATTCTATATAAGATCAAACAAGGGGAACCAACATGTCATGAAACATTTTAATAATATCTTATTATGAGGACCTTCATATCAATAAAGAAAGAAAGAAAGAAAGAAAAAGAAAGAAAGACAAAAGAAAGAAAGATGATGAGCTGTGAAGAAAGTATTGTTAGAGACCCAGTAGATGGCATAGTAAGGGATTTATTAATCATTACATGAAGCTTCAAAAATTTTTCACAACTTGTGATGCTTTATAATTATTTTTTCAATTCCTGCTCATGACACTGTAGCTGTAGTATAGATTTTCATTATTTGTTTGCTTAGTTTAAGGGTAATTCTTTTTCCACTCCCTCTCTCCTTCTTCCTTTCTTCCTTTCTTCTTGCTTTGCATGTTATATCAAACAACAATCACCGTTAAATAAAAGTTAATTGTAGAAAATATTTCTAAGAAAAAAAATTGTAGTTCTCACTTGCCTTTCTGGTTCCCCATCAGTAGCTATCATTTTCCTTCTAGTTTTTTCTGCAGTAAGAATTAGTATGCACCTTTTATGCTCCAGATACTTTACACTTGCTGGAGAGACAGTTCATGTTAGAATATGATCTTGTCATTCAATGACCTTTCAGTGAAGGGCTGACAACAGATGTGTCAACGTATGGTAAGTGACATAATAGGGGTACACATAAGCAATATAGTGATCACTAGTGTGAGGCACTTATCGGCCAGGCAATAATTTTTCGTGTTGAAAATGTGTTGGAAACAACTTGAAAGATGCGCAAGAATTTGCTGAGAACAGCCATCTTGGAGGAGACAGTGGGGATCCTCGAATATACCCTAATGTTGTCACTTATTCTCCTGGGTGACTCACCTTTGTTCCATTTTGTAGGAAACCGCTATCATTTTTTTCAATCTAAATGTTAGCTGAGAAGTCTTTTTTAATTTGGTGTAAGTGTGTTTTTATTTAAATTGTCTTTCTTTGAAAACTAAAAGTCTTATTATACAAGAAAAATTTCTGGAGTTTTAGAAAACAACATTTTAAAAACTTACTAAAGTCTCAGTATTTTGCTTATGCAATTTTATTTAATCCTTTCTATAATATTATTAGGGAGATTTGTTATAAATGAGTGAACTGAGAGGCAGGTCAAGTAAGTCACATAGCAAGTAAGAGATCATTCAGAATTTGAAATGAAATCTCCATACTCTGCTTCCCTAGAATGCATGAAAAAGATGGTAGAGCACAGCCTTTGACTCTGCTTTTCTTGTTCCTTCATTCGCATTAGAATTCATCTACACCTCCTAATTGCCATTTTTATTTATGCTATTCTCCCATCTCTGCCACTCAAATTCTAACCAGTACTTCAAGCCTCAGAGCAAATGCCTTATCTCTATGAAATCTTTAGTGATTGCTTATGACAAAATATTATTTCTTCTCTGAATTTCTAAATGATTTGCCTCATTTGCCTAGTAACAATTATCAGGGCCCTGATTAAATTAATACTTCTGTGAATTTTGGTCTCACAAATTAAAAAGAAAAAAAGAAAAAAAACACTGAATTTCTACCTGACTTCCATCGGTGTCTTTTGTGTACACCCAGCATGTAGCATTCGTCCTTCACAGAACTAGAGAATCCCAACAATATAAAGATGGAGCTTTTGTCTCCATGAAGCTGGATGGGCCTGGCTCCTTTATGACAAAACCTACTTAAAGATTGCACTTTACAGCAGGTCTCTATGAAAACGCAGAACTTTAAGAACAACTTTGGTTGCTGTTTCTAACACTAAACTTGGTTGCTTTCTCTTATTTTAGCTTGACAACCTTGTCTTTGTCCCACTCTCTGAAACTACAGTATTACCCTACTTTTACTAATAAGTACGTCCTGCCATATCTGTATTTCTACTTGACTGAATATTTTTCCATATTCTGACTCCATGTTGGGCTGAGAATTGCAAAATTTCCGTCACTGAGTATCTAATCTAAATACCTTTTGGCATTCCATTATGTGCCATTTTTTTTTTTTCTTGAGACATTTCTTCATGCAATCCTGGACCCTGTGTCTGTGGGGTCTGGCTTGGTGCTGGGTATAGTCTGGTGCTGGGGTCAGTCCAGAGCCTAGGGCCATTGAAGTTGGCCTGGTGGTAGAACAGACCTGGGGACCATGTCTGCTGGGCAGGCCTTGATGCTGAGGCTGTGGGATCTGACCTGGCACTGGACAGGCCTGAGGTACATCTCCAGGCACTGGCCTGGAGTTTGTGGCCAGGGGGGCCTGCCTAGCACTCAGTTTGACTGGGGTGGGCCTGGGGTTGGGGTCCAAAGTCTGGTGTTCATTTACGTCTCCTTTCCCCACCAAAGTGTATCTTATTCCGTGCTGTGTTGCCTGGGGTTGAGGGAGAAGTAACACAAGCAATTTAATACTGTCCTTCCTGTCTTCTTCAATGCATCTTTTCTTATCTTTTTGCTATTATCAGGTGTTGTAATCTCTCATCTGGTTTCCTTAGCTCTTGTGAAGTATTTTATAATTATTCAAATTAATGTTTCTACAGAGGAAAGAACATCAGAAAATTCTATTCCACCATCTTGTTGACATGAGCCTCCTCAATTAAGTAATCATATGTTTCTGCACAATTCTATATCTTAATATGAAAGCCAATTTTATGTCTTAAAATGATAGTACATAAAAACAGTTGCTTATATTTTTAAATTCCCCAATGTTAATGAATATTTTACTGGAAAACTGCCTTTTTGCCTATGCTTTTCAATTTCTATTTATTTCTCATTGCTTACTCTGTTGTTAAAAGCCATCAGCTGCTAAAAGACTGCATAAATTGCTATTTTCCTGCCTTTGTAGTTTCTGCCTCTTCAATCACATGATAAAACTTAATTATCTCTGATGAAACTAATGTAGGCAGAAAAGAGGAAGAAAGATACTTGGTGAAGCTCCTACTGTACACTTGAGTAAACATAAGCCCAAAGCTCATTATTAATTTTGATGGGATTGCTGAAATACAGTATGTTGGAAAGTATAGGTTCAGTTGCAATACGTGCACTCATAAGGGAAACACAAGCCTAGAGTATGCTGCAGAGAATAACAGCTACAATGAGTGATCCTATAGACACAGTTTTAAGTCACACATAGACTTCTGAGCTGATTTGCAAACTCAGAACATTTAAATTTAACACTCCATAATTTCAGAGTTCGTGCCGTTAAGTTTCAAGTTATATAAGCATTCAGACTCAACTGACCATTTTAAAATTATTTTCTATATTACTATATGTTGTTTAGAAGACATGGAAAAATTATTTTTAAATCTGAATTATCAATGAACAATAGTTTAGCTTTCATTTAATCTCTAGGAGTATTCATATCAAATAATTAAAAACCAGTATGTGCAAGATTCTGGGAATATGGCAGGAATGGTATTTTTTGAATGTCTCTGGATCCTCTTGTTAATAAGGCATAGGAACTATATAGCAAAAGCAATATCTCACAGATATTATAGATATTTACAATAAAACCAATTGGCCAGTTATCCCTATGATAGTCATATAGCAAAAAACTATCAACATTTATAAGACATATGTGGAATTGGTTTTGAACAGAAGGAAGCAGAGGAAAGAAATGAAGAATAGGAAAGATTTTAAATCAGGAGAATTCAAAATATACAATAATTATTCATTTAATAGCAGCCACTACAACCTGGATGTGTTTTGCCCAATCCAATAGTCAGGCAGTGTGAAGAATCTGAGATCATGCCAAAATGGCGTGGCACAGTATATAGCTCCTGTGATCCCACAGAGTTAATCAACTGGGACTAACATGCAAGATAAGAATTCACATTGAGGAGGGACTCCTGGACTTGGCAAAACATTCAGAAGTAGGGGGATAATAGAGACAAAGGAAGAGAACATTGCAATAATGTTAATGGGGTAAAATACACTCAGGAAATCTCAGAAAACAAGTTGCCATATATTTTTCCAAATCACTGCAGAAAAGCTATAGAAAAGGGGGTTATATTAAATTAGAAAAGCTACCTGAACCACAGGTCCTTCTAAAAGTTCAGGAAAACAATTATAACAGATGTAATAAAAAACATAAAAATTGTAATTAGGCCCCTTATAAAGTGATTCTTAGCTAAATGTGAGTGAAAAGCAGAATAATATTTTTATAGAATAGATATTGAAGCAAAAAAAAAGAAACAAACAAACAACAACAACAAAAAACACCCTGGCATACAAAACAAAAGAAAGCTATAACCTATTATTTCAGAATGATTTAAATGAACCAAAAATTCTCTAAAGACTTATACAAATTCAGAATGATTTATATTTTTCTGGAAATGTGCTCCTCTTCCTCCTCCTCTGTTCCTATCTTAGGTAATGATTAGTCACATCAATTAGCCTGAACTAGATACTGCAAAGCATCATTTTCCCCTCATTCTTCAACCATCTTATATATCTCTAATCAGTCACTAAGTTATAGAAATGCTTCCTCCTAAAGATTTATTGAATTTATTTTCTCCTCTCTACCCTCCCTGCTAGTTCAAGAATTTACCAAGTCTCATGTATGCTATTGAGCTATTCTTGTTGTTTGTGCTCCTTTTTCATCATAATCTGCAGTCCATGTGGCAAATTGAATCCATGGAGAAGTGGTATAAAATGTAGCATAAATACTAATATTTAAAAAATAATGACATTAATGACCTCTCATTATCTTACTACAGTCTGCCTTTCCATCTCGTCTTCCACCATTCCTTATTATGAATTTTATAGGATACTTATATTTCTTTGCATAAATTATCTTCCACATTGCTATGCCTTTCTGTGTGTGTGGTTCCCTCTGCTTAGATTGCTCTATCCTCCTTATTCAGCTGGCAGAATCCAGCTTACACTTCAAAATTCAATCCAATATAAACTCCAGGAAGATTTCCTTGACATGATAGGTAAATTTTGACATCCCTTTTTCATCATATCTGTTAGGTAGGGATGAGGGTATGTAGGTGGCAGGGCAGGCGATAAGGGAATGTGGCCAAGGACTGAGGATTGAGACCAATAAAAACAGAGAAAGGAAACCACAACAGCAAGAACTTGAGGTTGGGGACTTTTCCCGACCAGGAGCATGCATAGAAGCTAGAAGCTTATAACCAAAAGTAACCTTTCCCTCATTAACATAGTGAAACTCACGCCCCCTAACGCCATGACAGTTCTGGAACCAGCCATACAAGGACAGACATTGGGAGGGACATGATTACGGGAATGTCTACCCACTTCCCTGAAAAGACATGAATATTCCATCCCCAGATTAATATATTATTAGAAATTAGCATAAAGGACAGACCCTAACCCTGGGATGACACTGTTCCTTATTGGAGCTTTCCGCTCTCTACTGACCTTGAGAGTGTACTATACTTTCTATATTTTGTCTTTAAACTCGGGGTCATCTCCACTTACTTGGAGAGACCTGTTCCTCTCTCTGGAATTTACTTTTGCTTTGCAATGAAAGCTGCTTTTGTAGAAATGCTTCATGTCTGTCATCACTCCATCACCTTGGCCCTGCTTGCAATTCTTCCAAGCAAGCAGCCAAAGAACCAGGACAACACCACTCAAAAACCACAGCTGACAATATTCTATTGCTATTATTTGTTACGTGTAAATGTTAGCTCAGAGATTAGCAAATTTTTCTATAAAGGGCCAGAGAGTTAGACATTAAGCTTTGTGGACCATCTCGTCTCATCATAACTAATCAACCGTGTCACCGTAGTGCAAAAGCAGGCATAAACAATATGTAAATGAATGGGCGTGGCTGTGAATAGGTAAGGCACTATTTAAACAACAGGAAGTCCTCTGGATTTGTTCTCTGGGCCATAATTTGCCAACCTTTGAGTTAGGTGACTAACATTTGCATTTGAAGTTTGCTGTAGAATATATATGATGATGCATTAGTATTTGTTATATTTTAATACATATAAAAACCTAATCTCCTAAATAAACCTTGAGTTTCCAGTGAAAATGACTTGTCTTAGCTGGTGTTTCTTAATACCTACAGACTCTTGTACATATTAAAACTAAAAAACATGGTTCTATGAATTAATTAATTATATAGACTAAACAAAAATTAGACATAATACATTTTGTCATAATGTACAGAAAATGTCTATGAAAGGAATTGCTTACCAAACATACCTCCTCTTTCTATATAGGCCTGCCTGGATGAGTACTGTAAGTTATCATTTTGGTGCTAAATAGTGCTTTTCTCAGGGTAGTGCATTATCCACTGTGCCTCACGGATCTTCTCAGAGGTTATTCACTTTTAAAAATGCTATGGTTTGTTAAAAAATAATGTAAGAATAAAAATTCATAAAAGTGGCATTTATTTTGATGTATTATACTTACATTTATAGTAGAATAATTTTTACTATAGTTGTAGTTTCTTTTTCCTAATGATATCTGCACTGTATGATTTTATGATCACAGTAAGTTATTCTTGTGTCTTGTGTCAACAATAATCTTTCTAGCCCTCAGGTAGTTTAATTTTCTGTCTTTAACTTAAAAACTAAGATAGAAGAGATAAAGAAAACATTAAAGCATGTCATATAAAACCTACCATAACAGATTGCTTTATTTTAAAGATCAAAAATCTTAAAAATCCAATGCTGATCTAATTTAAGTACAATAGAGCAACAGATATCCTAGAGTATGAATTCTTTGTCAACACATATTTCCCAAGCCCTTTGAAGATGATCTAATAAAGGTTAAGCTAACAAGGTGTACACTTGAATATTGCCATTAAATTGAAATAAAGGAATATCAATGTTTACTATATTTCAATAAGTATAAGGCCCCACTGGTATTTTCTCTTCTAAATTTAAATTACTTTTACTCCTAAGGTTTTCAGGAGGGACGCTAATGTTAATATGAAGTGGCCCTGGTAATAAGTATTTCAAGTGTGTTTGAGTGTGTATGTGTACATGTTTGTTTATAGCACATTTATAACAAATTGTTTGAAATAAATATTTTTTTCCTCTTGAAATAGGGTTGATAAGCTTTAGTATATTGGTCCCCATTGCTGCTATAAAACATTACAACTAACTTAGCAGTTTAAACAACACTGCTTTATTACCTAACAGTTCTGGTGGTTAGAAATCAGGTACAGGTCCCACTGGGCTAAAATGAAGATGTCTGCGGAGCTCATTTCTGAATTATTAACAGTTTCTTTGCTCATCCGTGTTAGCAGAATTTAGTTTCCTTCACCTACAGGAAAAGAACCCTGTTTTCTTGCTGGCTGCCAGCCGAGGACCATTCGCAGTTTTGAGAAGCTACTGCAATCCTTGACTTGTGGTTTTCTTCCTTCATCTTCAAAGCTAGAGAAGGTGGGAGCAGTTTCTCTCAAGGTGCCTTACTCCGCCCTAATCTGCCTTCCTCTTCTGCTTTTAAGAGTGCCTGTGTTTTCATTGTGTCCACCTGGATAATCTCCTTATTTTAAGACTGGCTGATGAGTGAACTTGATTCCACCTGCAACCTTCCTTGAAACTGTTAGGATGTTTATCCTTGATGCTCTATCATTTCATTAAGATCTGTCTCAATGTACAACTTTTATGTTTTACTTATTCTTTTCAGCAGTGTGTATGTAGACATTCTGAGATCTTATCACTTTCCTTGATTAAGAAAATTCTTAGTTTTTAAAAAATTGTTTAAGTTCTTTTTTATCGCCTCTCTACAGCACTTTCTATTGTCTACGATGAGAATTCATCATGTTAAAACTTTTCGCTATTCTTCCATGTTTCTTAAATTACTTTTTAAAATTTCCATTTCTATGTGGCCCTTTCCTAGGTTCTGAGGCTGTTTCTCTAATTTCTCCATTAGCCCTTTTTACCCTTCCATTTCATCACTGGAAGTTTGTTAAATAAATTTTTAATTTTAAAATAGCTTTAGATTTACAGAAAAATTTGAGGATAATAGAATTTTCTCAGCTATTAACATCTTACATTAGTATTGTATATTTATTAATTGTATTAATAAACAAATATTGATACAATATTAATTATTGCAGTCCATACTTTATTCAGATTTTTAGTTTTTATCTAATGTCCTTTTTTCTTCTTAGGATCCCATCTAAGATATTGCATTAAATTCAGTTTGTCATGTCTCCTTATGCTCCTTTTGGCTGTGATAGGTTCTCAGACTTTCCTTGTTTGAGCTGATCTTGACAGTTTTAAGGAGCACTGGTCATGTATTTTGCAGAATGTCCTCCGATTTGGAATGTTTCTGAAGTTTTTCTCATGATTAAAATGGAGTTACAGGTTTATGGGAAGAAGATTAGAGAGGTTAAGTGTCCTTGCCATCACATCATATCAAAAGTATATGCTATCAACATAATTTATTAATGCATTTTTACCAGCTTAATCGAGGTATAATTGACAAATAAAAATTATATATATTAAGGTATACAGTGTAACGATTTGGTATACGTGTGCATTGTGAAATGATTACCACAAACAAGTTAATCAGTGCACCCATCACCTCATACAGTTACCATTTGTGTGTGTATGGTGAGAACACTTAAGATCTATTCTTTCAGAAAATTTTAAGTATATTATATAGTATTATTAATTACAGTCACCACGATATACATTTGATACCCAGAACTTACTCATCTTGTAAGTGAAAATTTCTATTCTCTGATTAACGTCTTCCCACTTCTTGTATATATATTTAAAATATGTATGCTTTGTGTACTTTTATCCACTAATGGACACTTAGGTCGTTTCTATACCTTGACTATTGTTAATAATGTTTCAATGAACATGAAGATACAGATATCTCTAAGATACTGATTTTATTACTTTTGAATATATATACTCAAAGTCGGATTGCTTGAGCATATGTTAGTTCTCTTTTTAATATTTTGAAGAACTTTTATACTGTTTTCCATAATGACTCTACCAATTTCCAGTCCAACCAACCATGTGCAAGAATTCATCTTTCTCCATATGCTTGCCATGACTTGTTATCTTTTTTCTTTTTAATAATTGCTATGCTACCAGGTACAAAATAAATTATCTCATTGTGGTTTTGATATGCATTAGCGATGCTGAACACATTTTCACATACTTACTGATCTTGTACATGTCTTCCTTGGAAAAAAAAATCTATTTAGGTCCTTTGTCCATTTTTTAATTACATTATTTATTTCTTGATATTGAATTATATGAGTTCCTTATATGTTTTGGATACGAACCCTTTATCATATTTATGATTTACAAATATTTTCTCCAATTATTTTTCATTTTGTTGATTGTTTCCTTTGCTGTGCAGAAAATTTGTAGTTTAGTGTAATCCCACTTGTTTATTTATCTTTCATCGCCTACACAGATCTAAGATTCATTGCTCAGATCAGTGTCACGGGGCTTTTTCCCCATGTTTTCTTGAAGCAGATAGACAGTTTCAGATTATACATTTAAATTTTACATCCATTTTGAGTTAATTTTTATTTATGTTATGAGCTAAAGGTCCGGTTTTCCCTTTGCATGTTTATATCCACTTTTTTCAAAACCATTTATTGAACAGACTTTTTTCTATTGTATGTTCTTGGCAATGTTGTCAAACATTGGCTGAGTGTATTTGTGTGAGTTTATCTTTGGGCTCTCTATTCTGTTCCATTGGTATATGTGTAGTTTTTATGCCCACTACTATAGCTTTGTAATGTTGTTCAAAATTAGGAAGTGTGCTTCCTTTGTTCCTCTTTCCCAAGATTGCTGAGTGTATTCAGGGTCCTTTTGCTGTTTCATTTGAATTTTAGGATTTTTTTTTTATATTTCTGTGAAAAATGTCATGTAAATTTTAAAAGGATTGCATTGAATCTGTAGATCCCTTTGAGTATTACAGATCTTTTGAAAATATTAACTCTTCCAATCCATATACATGAGATATCTTTCTATTTATTTGTCTTCTTCGTTTTCTTTCGTCAATATCTTATGGTTTTCAGTATGTAGATCTTTTACCTCCTTGGTTAAATTTATCTCTAGTATTTTATTCTTTTTGATGATATTGTAAATGTGATAATTTTATTAATTTTTGAATAATTCACTGTTAGTTTATAGACATACATGATTTTTTTGTATATTGAGTTTGTATACTGAAACCTAACGGAATCACTTTGTCGGTTCTAACAATTTTTTTGGTGGAGTCTTAAGCAAAATGATTGTACTCCCATAATATCCTGAATTAAAAATAAATAAATACATAAATAAAAATGTTTTCTCTCTATAAGATTACATTATCTGCAAACAGAGATTAGTTAACTTCTTCCTTTCTAAATGGGATGCCTTTTATTTCTTTCTCTTGCCTAATTGCTGTGGCTAGGACGTCCAGTACTAGGTTAAACATTAAATAGAAGGGGTAAGATAGGTTACCACTTGTCTGGTTCAAATTTTAGCGGAAAAGCTTTCTACTTGTTCACTATTGAGTGTGATGTTAGCTATGGGTTTGTCATATAAAACCTTTATTATATTGAGGTATATTCCTTCGATTCCTAATTTGTTGAGAAGTTTTTATTAATATTATGTAAATATGTTTTTTTCAAATCCTTTATCTGCATCTACTAAGATGATCATATGGGTTTTGTTCTGCATTCTGTCAATATGATGTATCATATTTTTAGATTTGCATATGTTGGACCTTTCTCACATCCCAGGAATCAATCCCACTTGATCATGATGAATAATTCTCTTAATGTGCGTTGAAGTTGGTTTGCCAGTATTTTCTTGAGGATTTTTGCATCTATGTTCGTCAGGAATATTGGCCTGTAATTTTCCTTTATTCTGTTGTTCTTTTTTAGCTTTGGCATCACTCTGGCCCCATTAAATGAGTTTAGAAATGTTTATTCTCTTCCACTTTTTGGAAGAGTCAGGATTGGCATTAATTCTGCTTTAAATGCTTGGTAGAATTCACCTGTTAAGCCACCTAGCCTGTATTTTTCTTTGCTGAGAGGCATTTTTTGTTCAATAAGGACATTTATTTTATTAAAACACAAAGTTATATTAAGAAATATATCCATAGAAAATGCACGTGACCAAAATGTCTATACTTATTTGTGCATATTAGACATAATGGTATGATTGGTTTGCTTTGTAGAAATAAAACTTTTTAAAATGGTAGAATTAGGCATGGCTCAGTCTACACCATGGAGCTGGAGACATGAAAAAGAGTCAGAGAATGTGTGTCCTTGGCTGTCTTGGGAACGAAAAAGGACAGAGGAGATGGGATGGAATCTAGAAAGAGTTTTGTGTAAATGATAATGGCTGAAGTCATATGGGAAAGGCCTCGATTCCTGGAGAAAGAGAATGCGTTCAGCCAGAGAACCTGTATATGTCTCAGACTTGGCACCATCCTGCTGCTTCTCCATTAGGAAGTTTTTGACATGGCTTCCATCTCCTTCCTTGTTATTGGTCTGCTCGGATTTTTTATTTTTTCATGATTCCATCTTGGTAGGTTGTATGTTGCTAGAAATTTATACATTTCTTCCAGGTTATGCAATTTGTTGGCATATAAATCTTCATAATAATCTCTTAAGATAATTTGTATTTCTATAGAATCACTTTGAATGTTTCTTATTTATAATTTTAATTATTTGAGCTTTCCCTCTTTTTTCTTGATTAATCTACCTAAGAGTTTGTCCTCTTTATCTTTTCAAAACCACCAACTCTTAGTATTGTTGATGTTTTCTATTGTCTTTCTAGTTTCTATTTCGTTTATTTTGGCTCTAATCCTTATAATTTCCATCTTTCTGCTAACTTTGGACTTAGTTCTTTTTTTAGTTCTTTGAGCTATAAAGTTATGTTGTTTATTTGGCATCTTCTTTTTTTAAAAGATAGGCTAACCAGTGATTTATCCTGTAAAATGTTTTGTGTGCCCTTTCAAAGAATATTGGTGAGTGGAATGTTCTATGCATGTCTGTTAGATCTATTTAGTCTATATTGTTATTTAATTCTTTTGATTTCTTACTGATTTTATGTCTAGCCAGTGTATTCTTCATTGAAAATGGGGTATTGAGTTCCCCTATTGTTGTATTGCTGTCTGTTTCTGCCTTCCATTTTGTTAATATTTGCATTATATATTTAAAGTTCCCCAGAGTGGAGTGTGTGTGTGTGTGTGTGTGTGTGTGTGTGTTGTGTGTGTGTGTGTGTATACACACACACACACACACACACACACACAATTATTATATCCTCCTGATGAATTGACCCCTTTATCATTATATAGTGACCTTCTTTGCCTCTTGTGACAAATGTCTGATATAAATATAATCATCCCTAGTCTCTTATGGTTATGATCTGCATCGAATATCTTTTTTCTTCCTTCATTTTCAGCCTGTGTGTTCTTAAATCTAAAGTGCTTCTCTTGTAGGAAGTATATTGTTAGATCTTTTTTTTTTAATCCACTCAGCAACTCCGTGTATTTCGATTAGATAATTTAATTCACTTACATATAAAGAAATTATTGATAGGCAAGGAATTATGCCATTTCGTTAATTATTTTGTATTTTGTGGTTTCAGTATTCTATTCTTCCTCTCTTGCTGCCTTCATTTGTGATTTGATAATTTTTTGTAGTGGTTTGCTTTGATTCCTTTTCACTTCATCTCTGTGTATCCACCAGAGGTTTCTTTCTTTGTTGTACTAGGAGGCTTGCATAATTTATATGCAATTTATATGCATAATTTTATATTAGATATATATTATGAAATTATTTAGGTTTAATTATGTTCAATACTTTTGTCTTAACTTTTAAATAGAGTTAAGTGTTTTATGCACCACCGTTAGAGTATTAGAGTATTTTAAATTTGGCTGTGTAAATTACCTTTTTCAGTGAGCTTTATACTTTCATGTTTTTACTTAGTGTCCAAACATTTCAACTTGAAGAACTTTCTTTCATATTTATTCTAAGGCAGGTCTAACAGTAATGAATTCTCTCAGCTTTTGTTTGTCTCAGAATGTCTTTATGTCTCCTTCATTTCTGAAGAGCAGATGTACTGGTTAAAGTATTCTTGTTTGGCAGTTTTTTTTTTTTTTTTTTCAGGACTTTGAATATGTCATCATACTCCCTCCTGGACTGCAAGATTTTTGCTGAGAGATCCATTAATAATCTTATAGGGGTGTCTTGTATATGACAAGTCATTTTCTCTTGTGCTTTCAAAATTCTTTTTGTTTTTGACTTTTTACAATTTGGTTATAACATATCTCAAGATAATTTTTTTGTGTTTTGATCTTGCTTTGGGAACATTGACTTTTATAAATCTATTCCTCCATATCCCTCCCAAGAATTGGAAAGTTTTCAGCCATTCTTTTTTTGAATAAGATTTTTTTTTTTACCTCTTTCTCTTTTTTTACTTAAAATTCCATAATTTGTATATTGGTTTACAAATGGCATCTCACTGGTCATGTGTACATTTTTTACTCTTTTTTATTCTTTTTTCTTTTTTTTTGAACCATGTAATATTTTTAGTATTTTTTGATTAACAAAATAATACTTCAAAGATTCTTTCTCTAATTTCAGAATTTTATGGGGGTACAGACATTTTGTTTACATAATTTGCTTTTGTACAGTTTGAGTCAAATTATGAGTGTGCCCTTCAGCCAGTTAGTGTGAATTATACTCATGTGTGAATTTACCTATCACCTCCTCCCCACTCCCACCTACTAGTTTTCCCTTGTGTTTTACTTCCACATGTGCAGATAAGTTGATCAATTAGTTCCAATTTAGTATTGATTACATGTATTGTTTGGGTGTTTGTTTTTCTATTCTTGTGATACTTCAAAGATTCTTTTTTTTTCTTAGATTTTTTTTAATTTCAGAATATTACATGGGTACAAATGTTTAGGTTACATATATTGCCTTTGCCCCACCCAAGTCAGAGCTTCAAGCGTGTCCATTCCCCAGACGGTGTGCACCGCCCCCATTAGGTGTGAAGATACCCATAGCATCCTCTCCCCTCCCACCTGTCCAACACCCGATGAATGTTAACTACTATATATGCACATAAGTGTTGATCAGTTAAAATCAATTGGATGGGGAGTATACGTGGTGTTTGTTTTTCTATTCTTGTGATACTTCACTTAGTAGAATGGGCTCCAGCTCTATCCAGGATAATATAAGAGGTGCTAAATCACCATTGTTTTTTGTGGCTGAGTAGAACTCCATGGTATATATATACCTCATTTTATTAAATTTTCTTATTTTAGTTATGATTTATATATCTTTCCATAAGACATTATAGATTAAGTCATAGTGTTTCTTTGTCCTATTAAAACTGTGTTATAATTTTGTGATGATTACAAACAGGATTTTCTTGCCAATTGTCATCTCAGCATAAATGTATGTGATCATAAAACATTTTTTAACTCAAATAATTATAAATTATATTAAAAGATTTCCTAAAGTTTCAACTATCTCTTGTTGCTGAAATAGACCAAATTTGGTAGTGAACTGTAATATAAAAATATTTTTGGACTGTGTTTGCTAATATTTAATTACAATGCTTTCATAGTCATGTGAGAGATTTGTCTTGTTTTATTTTTGAGCAGTATTTCTTTGTTTTGGTATCATAGTAATGCTCACATTGCATAAAAGTATCAGAAAGTTACTTCTCCTTTTCTATTTTTTTAGTATTTTAATAGAATTTCCCTACATATTATTATAAGAAATTTCAAACTTATGGAAAATTTGGAAAAATATAATGTGAATCAACGAATACCTGTATTACTACCACATGTATTCTATAATTAACATTCTGCTATACTTGCTTTATCTTTCTCTCTCTCTCTCACATACACACACACACACACACACGCACGCACGCACGCACATATGTATTCCTATGTCTATTATTCTTTGGATGCCTTTCAAAGGAAGTCTTAGATTTGACTCTATTAAAAAGTATTGCTATTCATAATTAATAGTTTTATTGAGGTATGATTGACATGTGATAAACAGCATGTATTTTAAATGTAGAATTTAATATGTTTTGGCTAAAGTTATTATCACAATAATGAATATAATCATCAAAAAAATCCCTTTCTATTTATACCCCCTCAGCTCTCCTTCCCCAGGCAAATACTGATGTGTTTTCTATGACCGTACAGTAATTTACATTTCCTAAAATTTTAATTTATGACTTATCCAACCTATCGTCATTTTGTTTGGCTTTTTTCACTTGGCGTAATTCTTTAGATTAACTTATGTTGTAGTGTTTATCAATAGTTCATTCCTTTTTTATTGCTGAGAATTATTTCATTGTATGGACATACTGTAGTTTACTTATCTATTCACATGTTCATGGGTGTTTGGGTTCTTTCTAGTTGTTCGCTATTGCAAATAAAAATGCTATGAAAATTCTTTCACAAGTCTTTGTAAGGACATACGCCTTCTTTCTCACAGGTAATAGAGTGACTAGATTACGTGGTGGTATGTATTTAAATTTTAAAAAAACTGTCAAACTGTCTTCCAAACTATTTGTACAATTGTAGTGTAAGAGTGTTCCATTTATACACGTTCTTCGTGATGCTTGATGTATCTGTATTTTTAATTTTCATCATTCTAATAGGTGTGTAATAGCATCTCCTTTGATTTCCATTAATGACTAATGATGTTGAGTATTCTTTTACATGTTTATTTTTTGTCTATGCATCTTCTATGGTGACTTATCAGTTAAAATTTTTGCCCATTTATTAGTTACATTGTTTTTTTATTACTGAGTTTTGAGAATTCTTTATATATTCTGTTTCTAAGTTCTTCATCATATATACAATCTGCATACATTTTCTTCCAGTCTATGGCCAAGAGGCATGGTATGCCTGCATAGCCCACCCCACTGGGGAGCTAAAATGATCTCTTTTCCAATGATAAAAATGAAACAGTGACTTAAGTTTGTTGAGTTTTTCTCTGGGGAGCCAGAAGACTGAGGCTTATGATTTATTAAGATTCAATTTTAAAATCTTATAATCCCATGGAACTCAATATTTATACTAAAAAATAACTTATGTTTTTAAAAATGTAGTGCTTTCTAACAAGTCACAGAATAGAAATGAGAGATTCTGATCTTTCCAGTGTCTCACAAAGATGGGCAGCAAATACTTTCAATATCTGCAGTCAACCAAATCAACATAAGTGGGATAATCTAGCAAAGGCCATTATTTAGATACTTAATATTTGATTCAGTTAATTTAGTTAGTTATTAAAATCAGTTTTACTTACTTTTCATGTTATAAAATCACATTATAGCTATATTGAGATTGCAATATTAGACATATGAAAATATGGAAATTGAAAAATCTACATTTCTCCAGCAGTATTACCTTGACCATTTACTATTTATTATGTTGTAATAATGTGTACTTGCCATCAATTAATCAATCTCATTGAAAGCAAATAGTCACTAATTAAAATAAGTGAACATTATTTCCCATATGGAATTTAAATCATTTTAGGAATCCTTTCTGTTTGACTGAAATGTTCCATCTTAATATTTCATGGAAGGTAAGAACCTTCATAATTATCCCCTCTGCATTATGCAAAATATGCTAGGAATATTGTTTCTGACCTTGACTTACTGCTTTACTCCAAATGGTAGATTTGTTGCTCTGGCTAATCACAGAATCTCTTTTTCTGTCTTTATACTCTACCACTTTTAAGATTTGAGTTAGCAGTACTTTTACAAGTCTTTCACTTATCCACACATTTCCTGATTTCTGTTCTCTGTTTATACCTGAAGAAACTTCCTCTATCCTGTCTTGACTGATGTCTTTTCATTTTACATTCATTAAAGCTCCTCTTCATCCAGCGAGGTTGCATTTTTTTTTTATTAAGAGAAAACTCATTTTTTGCTTAAAATAATTTTTAAAAATGATGTATTTTGGATGTTTGGCCCCTCCAAATCTCATGCTGAAATTGGATCCCCAGTGTTGAATGTGGGACCTGGTGGGAGGTGTTTGGGTCATGGGGACAGATCCCTCATGAATGGCTTAGTGCCCTCTCCACGGTAACCAGTCAATTCTTGCTTTTTTAGTTCATGGGAGAGCTGGTTGTAAAAAAGAGCCTGGCACTACCTCCTCGCTCTCTTGCTCCCTCTCTTGCCGTGTGACACGCCTGCTCCACTTTCACCTTCTGCCTTTATTGGAAGCTCCCCGAAGCCCTCACCAGAAGCAGATGCTGGTGCCACACTTCTTGTAGAGTCTGCAGAACCGTGAGCCAAATGAACCTCTTTTCTTTATAAATACCCAGGCTCAGGTATTTCCTGTATAGCCACGCAAAACGGACTAATACAACAGGCGTTGAATTTCAGTTTGTTCTTTTCAGTAGAAAGCATGTTATTGAGGAAATCAGTGACTTTCACTTCTCACATAATAACATGAGTCTGAAATAAGAAAATACTTAACTCCTGTAAGATCTCATTGTAGTTCTCTAAATTGTTTTCATATTGATACTCATATTAATATATTCACTGTTACTTAAAATACTTTGCTTCTATGTTCTTCCCCATTCAACTCCTTTTACCTTTATTTAATACTTGCATCCAGTCTCGCTAATCCTTCCTTTCTCTTTCTTCTTAAATTTGATGTTCATTTACACATTTAGAGTACCTATTTAAAACTCTCTATATGATAAAATTTTTACTTCTTTTTCCCTTCTGAATATGTTGAAATTCTAATACCTACATGAACAAATAAAAATCTATGTTGATATCCTGCCCTTGACCCTTTTTTAACCTATCTGCTAATTATATTTTTTAAATATTTCAGAATTGAATTATTTACTATTCATTCATATCTGAAAAACACAATTTGCTGTTTTGTCTTCAGGTTGATTTTAAAAGCTGAAAACCATTGTTTGAATTCTTATAATCATGAAGTTATTTTTCTCTGAAAAGCCAAGCGGTAGGTTGGTATTACAGTTTTTCCCATGTGAGTTTAGGGTCACAACACCTGTGCCACTCTGGGAAGCACAGTATATTGTCAATGTCAAATGGATCCTCTTTTCTTGTACACCATCAGTAGATTCTTAACATGACACATTTCAATTTGTTTTATATTCATTAAATATGATTCATTGCTTTTTTTTCTTAGCATCTCTAATTTCCTTCTTTTCATGGTTGAAAGGAGAAACATATACCTTCTTCAATAGATTTATATTCCAGCTCATAAAACATTTTGTCTCTTGAATAGGATCCACTCCATTCTTTATATTCAAGACATTTTCCTTATAGCTCAGGGATTTTTTATCCACATTTGTCCTAATTATTACTAGGCCATCTAGGAAGATACTATTTTAGGATATTTGCTTTGGTCTCTTTACTTAAATCCATTATTTTCTTTTATCCCACATCCATCTCTTATGGTTGTTAATTTTGTTTGGTGTAAGTATATCCCCATGTAACCTTCTCAAAAATGGTATATGAGAGGTATGTATTCTGATTTCTCGAATTTCTCAAAATGGCTTTATTTCGCCATTTCTATTGATCGATAGCTTGGCTAGACATATAAACCTAAATTCAAAATATTATCGGCTTGTGATTTAGCATTATTTTTGACCATTTTCTTTTAATACCAAAGGTTCTGATTAAAAAATCTCTGATACCATTATGACATTCATTGATTCATAATATTTTTTCCTAGTATTCTGTGGATGCTTTTGGGATATTCTTTGTATATTTGGTATTATGAAATTTCTCAGTGACATCAATGATGAGCCTTTGAATTATTATTTATATATTAAGTTTAGCCATCAGTGAGCCCTGTTAAATCTGTAGACAGGTCTCTCTTTTGCCCTGGGAAGTTGTTTTGTATTATTTAGTAATTTTCCCTGGTTTCTTTTTCCTTAATGCTCCCCTTTGAAACTCCTATTTGTTAGATACTGAGCAATCTGGACTTATAGTCTTCCCCAATTCACTTTCTTCTACAGGTTTTCTTTTTTTTATGTTTTCACATATTTGTTTCAAAAGAATACCTCAAATTTAACTTTCAATCTTTCTGTTGATCTTTATTATAAAGTTTTTAACATATTTTTAATTTGCAAATGTTCTATTCTGAGAGTTACTTTTTATTCAGTCCTGTTCATAACTCTTGTTCTACAGAGTCATCATCTAGAAGCCTTCCAAAGGCATTAAGTATTTTAAGATTCTCTTCTATCTGTGTATGACCTCTGTGTCCTCTTGGGGCCACATTTTTGTGTATTTGACTTGTTTTTCTCCTTCATGCTGCTGATTTGCTTTACATATCTACTAATCCTAAATTTTCCATTCAAATGAAGACATAGAGAATAAGATTAATTAGAAAAGTTACTTGCTGCATATCTCCTCAGTCATTGGTTATGCAGGCTAGAATTTTCCACTTGCATCCTTTCTTGAATAGGATATTTAATAGGGTAGGACAGGAGCAGAGCTTGATAATTGGCAAACTGATTTCATGCTGAAATAGTACAGAACTGTCTTTAAAATGAGAGGCCTCACAGTTTCAGAATTAGAGCAATTTACTCTGGAATAATAACATGCATTTTAACAAGGTTAATTCTATCTGGAATATTCTTTTAATTGTTTTGACATGGACTCCTGGTTCAATCCAGTTCTCTTTCTCTGTCTCTTCTTCTGTCACTTTCTCTGTATGGTAAAGACAAATGGCATCTCCTTGTACTTTACCACATTTTAAATCTCATTATTATGTCTGCTAATTCCAAGTACAAAGAATTTCTGGGTTTCAGCTATGCACTTCAGGCTCCCTTATTTTTGCATCTCTCATCTATCATACCCTGGAATTTAGGAGTTATATGCTCTTTTAAATTTACCAGTATGATTCTATCTGCTTTTATTTTACAAAAAAATATAGAACTTCTCAATATGCTTACTCTCCACCAATTATTTTTTTATAATTATAGATTTGTCCCCATTTTATATATTTATAATTCTTATAGTGTCTTTTGAGGTTGAAGCCTAGATTAAGACATTTGCTTAGTCTGCCATATTTCTCTGAAAGTATTATATAAAGTATATATTATTCCTAATTATAAATAGGTACAAAGAAGAACTTGAAAGTTATTTATCAAAATAATTAAAACTGTGAATGTGAAACTTGTAATTTTATTTTAGCAATTTATACTAGAGATTAAATTTTTGTTAATGTATATATTTACATAGATATTCAATGGAGAGTTATTATAAAAGTTAAACTAGAAAAAAATATTTAATAATGGGAGATTGTATTACATATAATTTTAAGCTATACAACTTATTTTTATAGATGTACTCAAAATTCATGTAGTAATTTTCAGTTTTTTCTACTTCATCATAAATATTATTTTTATAACTTTATTTGATTACATTTACATTGCTTATTCATTTAGTACAGATTTAAACTGTAGTTACTAACATAAGAATTTGAAGGAGTGTAACAGAACAAATAAAATACAAGCATGACTGGCTATAATAAATTTAAAAATGCAAAGTTCATCTTATAGAGGCAGAGAAGATAGATATTAGTAGGAATGAACAATGCACTGATTTGTAAAATGATCAGAGTTTGGTTCAACAATAAATAGAAGGTAAGAAAAAAAGATGGATAACATTGTACATGGAATTAAACTCAAGGAGAAATTTATTATGTGATTAATATTAAAAAACATAGTATTATATATAGTCTAACTTGATAGTACAAGTCTTAGAAAAATTGTTTTAAAAGCACTACACTAAAAAAAATACATTTTTCTCCCAAAAAGTTCTTTTACTGACCCTATTTAAGAACAAAGTTCATTCCAATAATTAATAACTCATAGGAAGAATGTCTTCGATACTACACCAATGCCCTATATATATTTTGATTTTTGAGAACCTGATAACTCTTTGAATTGAGTCTCACATAATCTGGTATTTTTCTCAAAGTAGAACACCCTGTCAGGGTTATCGTGATGGAAGGGCTTTCAGATTCAATGTGATGCTCTGTCAAACCCTGACCTCTCCCATGGATTTGTAAACCCAGTTGCTGAGGCCCAGTTAACAAGCTACATTTCTTCACTCTGTGGGGTTGACTTTCCATTTGGTTCACTTAGGTTTTTTTGTTGTTTTTGTTTTTGGTGTGTGTTTGTTTGTTTTTGGCTGATGGGCCATAATGAAAAGCACTCTGGTCTTCACTAACAGAGTTCTTTAACTTAGTATGTCATGGTTAGGAAGTGGAAGCCTAAGTCCTTTGAATTCCTCAAGGCTCCAGGTTCCTTGTAAAAGTCAATTCAATACTTCTTCAGAGCTCAGGAAGAGGAAAACCTTCAGTACGTTAGAATTTTGAGGAGAATTCTATGCGGACTTCAATTCAAACAAAATATGAGAAAGCTGAAGGAAGAAAAATTATGTTTTCAGATATTCACTGTGGAAATATTATTTATTATGTGATTATAATATATACTATAATATATATTTATTATTTAATATATTATTTTTGTCTTAGTCAGTTTGGGCTACTATACCAATGCACCATACGTCTGTGGCTTTATTTCTCACACTTCTGGAGGCTGGTAGTCCAGGATCATGGTACCAGAATGGTCAGGTTCTGCTAAGATCCCACTTCCAGGTTGCAGACTGTCAGCTTTTTCTTGTGTCCTCATATGGCAGAAAAAGAGTGATCTTGCTCTCTGGCCTCTTATAAGGGCACCAATCCCATTCATGACCTAATCATGCCAATAGTCCCTTTCTTCAAATATTATGCCATTGGAGATTGGATTTTAACATATAAATTTTGAGGAGACATAAAAACTTATTTAGTCCATGGCAGTATATTATTTATTGGATGATATATATTATACATATGATGTATATAATGTGATATTTCCATGTACTTTTTTCTTATAGAAATGATGACGTATACAAGCGAAATAAAAATGTTAACAAGAAAGAAAGAGATGGGATCCAGTTAAAATAAGTCCAACAGGAATTCATTTCCTAAGCTAACTACATGGTTGTGTATGAAAAAAATCTAAAAGAATATCTAATTAGATAATAGGAACTAATCATTGACTTTCACAAAGTTGCTTGATGCAAAAATAATATAAGAAGAACCAATTGAATTTCTATATACCAACATAAAGTTAAGAAATTAAAGTTGTGAAAGTTTATAATAACCACAGCACTAGGTGCATTGAATATCTAGAAACGATCCTGAATTTGTACAATTTCTTTATAGAAAATTATGAAACAGATTGAGATAAAGAAGAACTAGGTAAATGGAAAAAAAAAAGTCACAGTCTCAGATTAGAAGACAATAATTTAAAGATGGCAGTTCTTCTCAAACTACTTAACAAATTAAATACAAACCCAATCAAAATTCTCTGAACAACATATGTCTATGTATTCGGATGTTTATAAAAATTGATAAGCCTATTTTAAATGTTAAGTGGAAATACAAGTGGCCAAAAATAACCAAGCAATCTTTAAGGTAGGAAGACTTGCTCTTATTTATAGCGAAGCTACAATAATTAAGATAATGTAGTAGTAGTATCAGAAAAAGCAAAAGGAATGTGAGAAAGAGCCTAAAAACAGAGCATAATACATATGAACACTTGACTTATAATAAACTTAGCACAGCTTAACTGTGGACAAAAGTTTGGGGAGAAGAGAACTTGAACGGTACATAAAATTTACACACAATTTTAAGTCAATTTTACATCTAAATATGAAAGGCAAACTGACAGTATAGAAGATAATACAGAAGTCAACCTCATTATCTTTGGTTAGGCATATTTTCTTAAAGTAATTTTAATGTAATGTTTCTCAAACTTATTTGTTAGCTATCAAACAAACATTATGTGTGTGTTCGTGTATATATGTATAGATATGATTAATGCATTAACATATTGGGGAAATAATTTTTCCTGAAACTCTTTGGGAAAGGCTACTTTGGGTTCTCTGCTTTATGTGAAATGAGCAAAGGCCAGTCACTAGAATTTAAGGATCATGATTCTAAGCTGAATAACTTTCCAAGAACAGTTGAGGGGGTAGAGCTAGTCTCTGGTCTGGAAAAAGAGAATCAAGGCAGAAATCCGTTTTATCCATTTTTCACAAGAAGATCATTAGATATAATTTATTTTTGGCTGTGTGTTTAGACTCATTTCTAATATAACAATAAAAGATGAGCTAAATGCAACTAAGTGTATACGTGACAATTTGTGTCATCAAGAAGTATTAACTAGGGAATTCAATAAAATTTCTCTAGCTTTTCTTTGTTTTTTATTATTAGAAAACCGGTAACAAAAAAGATATATTTGTGTCATTTGCACATAGGTTCTTATAAGTTTTCTACAATACAAATAGTCCAATTTTACCCTTGCAATGGGAAACAATACAGCAAAAGTTGCTGCCTAGGCATTAGAAGTAGAACACCACCTCAAGAAGAACGCTTGAGGCCATGCCTCAAGCAGTGGCAAGAGATAGTAACTTAGAGGCAGTTCTCCTGCTTAATTGACTGGGATCCCTGAATGAATCACTCAGGCACTTTCCTGAAAATTTAATGTGACCCACACCCTATTCCTTTATATGTGCTCCTAGTTTCTCTCTCTCTCTCTTTCTCTCTGCGTGACTCCTTATTCCTGCCTCCTGCCTCATGTGATCTGGGGATGGAGACCTGCCCTCCCAACTCATTGTACTCTTCTTTCCCAGGATCTGTAAGTAACAAATCTTTGAAATTATTTCTTAATGTGTTGATATATTGGATTTGTGCCTTCCATCTGAAGAGCTAGGGGCCTTCCCAGGCTGGGTTTTTCCCCAAATGGCAGGAAAAACACAATGTCAGACTCCCAGTGGCAGAGTGCTGGTCAGACAAGAGTCACAAGGGCATCTGCCAGTACAAACAAGTTTCTTGTGTGAGACCCCCTGTTCTTGGATCAG
>CAUYSK010008881.1:0-11908 GCA_963575035.1 Avahi laniger
CCTTCCTTCCTTCCTTCTTTCCTTCCTTCCTTCCTTCCTTCCTTCCTTCCTTCCTTCCTTCCTTCCATCCTTCCTTCCTTCCTTCCTTCTTTCCTTCCTTCCTTCCTTCTTTCCTTCCTTTCCCAGATTACTTGATGCTTGACTGCAGAGGAGAGTCACTTTGTTTACTCTTCTGGTGGTGAGGTCGGCTTCTAAGCTGTCCCTATCACTGTAAGTGTTAGATAATAACTGTAACTCCAGATGTCAGATCTCTGGCCTGTGTTGGCCCTAACCCCACTTACCTGGATGGTTCCAGGATTTGCCAGACCAATATCAGTTTTTTTATCTTGATGCCACATAAACTTGACAGCACCTTTTAACACCAGAGAGATATCATTGTTTATTTCCTTTAGCAACAATATTTTAAAAATGCACTATTTTTCCTCCATATTTAACACTAAAAGCCACATAAAAATCAGAAGAAAAGAATAAAGGGAAGAAAGCACAGAGGGTGACACAGATTTCTGGGTAGACGTCTGGGTCTGGGGTTCCCCTGGTGCTCTCACCGTCTGACGACAAAATGATGAAGGGAAGGAGGTCCTGCCGGGGGGGCCATCGGTGTCAGTGGGATAGTGCCTGCTATATATTTAGGCCTCTCATGTAGAGTGATGCAGAAATTACTTCCAAAACTGGACATAAAACATGTCAAAACCGGCCATCTACTTTGGAAGGAAATAATGTGAGAGTCCTAATAAATACCATTATATGAGTAAACTCACTTGAATCTTAGAGCTAACTGTTAAAATAAAACCTGTTTGGAACTTGCCTTTTTGGAGATTTTGCCATACTTTTGGCTTATAGTCCTTCATTTTGTTTTATTTTATTTCATTTTGTTTTTAAAAATCCATTTATTTTGCTTAGCTGAATAACAGGTTCTCCACGTAGGGGTAACAGAGAGAGAACGGCAGCTCTTACTGAGCCCGCCCTGCTCCTGGGCTCGCCCCCAGAGGCAGCCACTGTTGAACGTGTTAAGGTGACCGCTGGTAATCTTCTCAACTCTCATGTTATGTTTATGCCACTGCTTTATGAACACAGGAGATTATAATATGAAATAAAATGCTTTTGTTTACACCAACACTACTTTCCCTAACTGTTCTAGTTTTAGACAATCGTTATTGAGGTTAAATCATAAACACAAACCTCCACGTTTTATCCTCAAAACACTGATCATTCCCTACTCACACCCCATTAAAGTGAAGACAAATATTGGTGCCTTTATGTTTCCTTCCAATTCTTCTCTTCACATTCACATCCCTATGAATGCTGGATTGCAGAAACATATTCACACCTGCTGCGTTTTGTCAAAACAAACCAGTAAGAGCATCGAGACGCTTATATCTATGTAGCTATTGCTAATGACAGAGCCAAGAAGTGCACGTGGGTTCCACTTCTCGCCTGGCCAGCCAGTGGCTTGGCCCTTGCGGTGCTAGAAGAAGAGTGTCCCGGCTGTACAGCCCAGATGTTTTTCTTCTCTCATTGCATCCATCAGTAGCTCACAGTCTAGAAATATTTGTGTGTTTATCAGCCATTTGCATTGTCTCTCCTATAACTTCCTTCTGGCTCTCCTTTGGCAAACTTTTCTATTGGAGTTTATTTTTCTTGTTTATATTTAGATGGTCTTTATTTAATCTGACTACTGTGTATTGCTGGTGTCTGTATTCATACATCAGCTTTTAGTTTTGAAGGAGTCAGACTTTCCCCTCTAAGACTAGCGCTACTTAAATATAAAGGTCTTGCCTTCCCCAAAGTCATACAGATAGTCTTTTTTCTTTTCTTCTACATCATTTTTATTTTCAAGGTAACTCTATAATTCACCCGGGATTTACTCTTAGAGATGATGTGAGTTAGGAATCTCATTTCATTTTCTTTCCAAATGGGTAGCCAATTTAACTAACTATTTACTGACTTTTCATAGTGATTTTAAATGACATCTTTATCATATCCTGTATCAAATTCCCAAATTAATCATAATTCAATTTTTTAGCTATCCTGTTCCACTGATCTGCTGATTCTGTGTCAATACTATATTGTTTAATTCTCATAGCTTTATAAGAGATTTCCATATCAGGAAGTTAAGTTCACCTTCTTTATTTAAAATTTTTAAACTTTTAATTGACAAATGATAATTGTGTATATTTATAGGGTACAATGTGATGTTTGGATCTATGTGTACATTGTACAAAAATTCAATCTAGCTAAGTAACATATCCATCCACCTTACCAAATTATCATTTTTTTGTAGTCAAAATGTTATAAATCTATTTTGGCAATTTTGAGATATATAATACATTATTTTTAACTGTAGTCACCATGCAGTGCAATAGATGACTAAAACTTATTTCTCAGTCTAACTGAAACTTTGTACCCTTTGATCAACATCTTTCTTTTCCTCATCCCACCCCTTCTCCCCTGGCCTCTGGTAACTATCTTTCTACTATTTCTACACGATCATCTTTTTTAGATTCCACATGTAAGTGGGATTATACTCTTTCTGTGCCTGGCTTATTTCATTAAGTATAACATTGTTCAGTTCCATCCATGTTGTTGCAAATGACAGAATCTCCTTCTTTTTAAAGGCTGTATAGTATTCCATTGTGTATACATGCCACATTTTCTGTATCTGTTCATCCACTGATGAACAGTTGGGTTGCTTTTATATCTTGGCTATTGTGAAGGATGCTGAAATGAATATGGGAGTGTAGATAACTCTTTGACATACTGATTTCAATTCCTTTGGTTATATACCTAGAAGTGGGATTGCTGAGTCATATGATAATTTTTACTTTTTTGAGCAACCTCCATATTATTTTCCAAAATGGCTGTATTAATTTAAATTCTGATCAATGGTGTACAGGAGTTCCCTTTTTAACATTACCCTAATACCAAATCGAGACAAGGACACTATAAGAAAAGAATACTACCCAATCCAATATCCCTCATGAACACAGATGTGAAAATCCTTAAGAAAATACTAGCAAACCAAATTCAGCAGCACATTAAAAAGACCATTCACCATGGTCAAGTGGGATTTATCCCATGGATGCAAGGATGGTTCAACATACATACATCAATAAATGTGATACACTGTACTAACAAAATTAATAATGAAAAGCACATTATTATCTCCATAGATGCAGAAAAAGCATTTGACAAAATTCAACATTTGTTCATGTTAAAAACTCTCAAAAAAAAGGCATAGAAGGAATTTACCTCAACACAATAAAGGCAATATGACATGCCTACAGCTCACATTATGCTCAACAGTAAAAATTTGAAAGCTTTTCCTCTGCGATCAGGAACAAGACAAGGATGCCCATTCTTGCCACTTCCATTCAACATAGTTTTGGAAGTCCTGGCCAGAGCAATTAGTCAAGAAAAAGAAATACAAGGAAAGGAAAGGGGGAAGTGAAATTGCTGTTGTTCATAGATGACATGGTCTTATACATAGAAATCCTAAAGACTCCAACAAAAAAGAGTTAGAACTGATGAACAAATTCAGTAAAGTTGCTGGTTACAAAATCAACATACAAAAACAAGTAGCATTTATATACACTAAAAAGAAAATTATCCAAAAAAGAAATTAACAATCTCACTTATAATAGCATCAAAAAAATAATAAGTACTTTATTATTATCCAAAGAAATCTATGGATTCAATATTTAATGCAATTCTTATCAAAATTACAAAATACTTTTTCACAGAAAAAAAAAACATCCTAAAATTTGTATGGAACAATAAAAGACCCTAAATAGCCAAAGGAATCTTGAACAGAATAAACAAAGGCATCTTTGTTTTAATGCTTAATATTGTTTTAGCCCACATTCTATTCACATGTATTTTAGAATTAGTTTGTCAATTTCTACTAAAGATTCTGTAGGGATTTGAATTGCAATTGCATTGATTTTGCTGATTAGTTTAGGGAGAAATGACATCTTTCCCATGTATTGCCTCTTTTTGTCCGTGAACATAGTCGCTGCTTGCTGCATTCATTCAGTTATTCCTATGTGCAAAGTTTTATAATTTAGCAAAGTTTTAAAATTTTCCCCATAAAATTCTTGGCACCGGTTCATTGAAATCTTGGGAGGAAGGAGAGACAAATACTTAAGAAATAATTAATAAAATATGTGTTCATATGCAGGTGACACAACTAAATATGCCAATGTATTTGGCTTTGGTAATTTGAAGAAGTGAAAACTAACCCTACTGGATTAATGGACATTTCTTGAAAGATAATTTGTCTTCAACTTGATGAAGGAAAATATTTAGTCATTTATAGTGTGTAACCTAACATCTTCCTTTGAAGGTATCCTTTTCATTCATTTAAGAGAGAAAACCTTTCCAATCTAATATTGAGGACATGTTCAAGTAAGTGTATTACATTTGATAATTTCCCTTTAAACTGAATCTAACAAGAATATCTTATTTTTATCTTTTCCCAATAAAGCTTTCCCAAAGAGTGATCTTATATCTGATTTTTTTCCCTTTAAAAAATGTAATCGCGTATGAAATTTTTCTGCTAGGGTTTGTTCCACATGTGAAATTTTACTTAATAAACTTATAAGCACTTATGTGCCAGACACTAATTCTAAGTGCTGTAAAAGGTACAAGAACTCATTTTATGCTTAGAACAACCCTGGGAGGCAAGTATTTTTATTAATATTATCTCCATTTTGCACATGAGGCGCCTGAGGCAGAAGGGGTTTAGTAACGTGTTTGAGGTCGCACAGACAGCAGGTGGTGAAGTTAAACCTAACACCAGGCAGGCTTCCTCTTCCTCTGGGCTCCTAGCAACCATGCATGCTCTTCGATCCCTGAAATCCATCACACAGGAAAGGGCGCTAGAAATGCCTAAGAATTTCTTTTTCATTTATACAACAGAAGAGTATACTGATGCTCTTAGAGTTTTACAACCGTACAAGATGAAAGCATGGATCTGACCCACCCTCTTTGTTCTATAGCCAAGGCTGTCATCTCCAAGAGATTAAATAGCTGCCCAAGTTAAACAAAGGAATCTGTTCATATTTCATGTAGATAAACGAGATTTTAAGAAAGAATTCGATAAATGCAAAATAAGAAAAATATAACCAAGATATATGTTGATAAGTTACAAGAACTTTTGGGAAGCTCTCTTTATCTTAAAAACTCCAGAAGAGGGGATTAATTAAGAGAAATGGCCAAAATTATATCACATGAGGTTTAAGGAAGTTGCTCTTTGAGAAGGATCTTCAGTGTAGAGAAGAAAACTGAACACATTTAGAAATTATACAAAATATATATTCCAGGAAGTCAATTATTTTTTGTTAATTTTTTTCTGAAATTAAATTTATTTATTACCTGTGTTTGGAATTTAAAATCGTATTCTTTTCTTTTAGCATTTTTTTTAAATTTAATGAATGTACAAATGGGTTTCTTTCCATCTCAATCTTAAGATATCCAGCACAAGAAATTTTCTGTTTAATAATAACATCTAATGGTGTTCGATCCATTCATTCAGATATTTACTCTGAGCAAGATTCTACCAGGCACTGCACTGTAAGGGCCCCAAAATGTGTTCAGTAAAGAACTTGATGAAATTACATTTGTATGGGTATATGAGTAGTTCTTTTCTTTTTTTTTGCTTTTATTATTTTTAATTGACACATAATTATACATATTTATGAGGGACAATGTGATATTTCAATACATATATAAAATGTGTAATGATCAAATCAGAGTAATTAGCATATCATCACATCAAACATTTATCATTCCTTTGTGTTGGGAATATTCAAAATCTTCTCTTCTAGCTCTTTGAAAATATGCAATAAATTATTGTTAATTATAGTCACCCTATAGTGCTATATAACACTAGAACTTATTTTTCCTATCCATTTGTATTTTTGTATCCATTAATCAATCAAAAGACTATTCCTTATACATCAGTTATCATCTATCGAGATTATGATGATTGACATAATTTGTAAATTACACAGCACTAAGATCCGTGGCTTGGGGTTCCTAAATATATGTGTATAGTTTATCATATAATGTGGTATTTGTGAAAAATAATATATCATTTCAGCTATTACTAATATATATCATTTATCTTTATTAAAAAACTATTATCAATTAATGTCTATTTTGTTATAAAATATGTCATTTTTTTAAATTGTGGTGGTATCTCACTGATGGTTATAAAATATATTATTTTAATCATCATTTATTGTTTCCTAGCTACCAGACACTCTTAGAAATACTAGAGAAGATAATTCTATAAAGTCTTTGCATCTTAAGCAGGTTTCTCAGTAATAGTTGAAATTCTCTTATTGGGTTAGGCCTTGATTCTAATTGTTTATTTATTTATTTATTTATTTATTTATTTTTTTGAGACAGAGTCTCACTCTGTTGCCCGGGCTAGAGCGAGTGCTGTGGCGTCATCCTAGCTCACAGCAACCTCAAACTCCTGGGCTCAAGCGATCCTTCTGCCTCAGCCTCCCGAGTAGCTGGGGTCTACAGGCATGTGCCACCATGCCCAGCTAATTTTTTCTATATATTTTTAGTTTTCCAATTAATTTCTTTCTAATTTTAGTAGAGATGGGGTCTCGCTTTTGCTCAGGCTGGTTTCGAACTCTTGAGCTCAAACAATCCACCCGCCTCGGCCTCCCAGAGAGCTAGGATTACAGGCGTGAGCCACCGCGCCTGGCCTCTAATTGTTTATTAAAGCATTATTTAAAACTCCAGGGTTTATATGAATGTTCTTGGCCTAGAAAACCAAGGGTAAGCAGAGGATGGATTAACATAGAGTCCACTTCACAAAGACATGTTAAGTGTAAGAAGTAGTCTCTACAGCTATTTTAGTTTATGTTTCTGTCTTGGTTTTTTTAAACAGGTAAAACCAATGACATACTGGTTTTTCATTGCAGTCTTCAATTTCTTTGCAGTCTTAGAAGAGACTGTACTATAACTAATTTTAAAAGCAAATCCAACTGGGCTCATGAATCCAAGCATTTTAAGTTGACTAGCATGTTGTGAATAGATGCAGATTTCTAATCCTGAATCCAGAGCATGCATGATATATTAGCTAGATTAATAAAAAAAGATGTCTGCTCAAAATATGGCATATGTAATTAGAATATTCCTATATTCAGGAATTAGGTAGCTTTATCGTCTATTTTTTAATCTCAAGTTTTTAAAGAGACAGTCATGAATCGTAACTGGTTTTGAAATGTTTGCCAGGAATTACCTGAGCTGTATGGATTATTATATCCATATTCAGTAAGTTATCAAAAAAAGGCAGAAAATTGTAAAGGGAGAACAAGCCACGGATATTTATGTTTTATTCTATGTGCTGTTTCTGATTTATGATTCCAAAAATAAAAGCACTAAAATAAACAGAGTGTTTGTGGCTGACACACTCTGTTTTCTTGAAATGACAATCAAAGTGTCATGCTGATTACCAGAGACACAGCAGCTGGTGTGAATCTGTAGCCCTTTAGCCCCTTCAGCTGTCTGTCTGCCCTTGGGGATGAGTCCTGAGTTACCTGCCCTCCAGAGCAGAGATGCTTGCACCGTAGGCAGGGCAGAGAGCTGTAGGTTTGAGACTCCTCGGTATTAAAGATTTTGTTTAAAAAATCTATTTTAATAATAATATGAATATTCAATTTTATAGAGCAATGTGTAGTACCTATTTGATACTAGAGTTTGTTTCTTCTTTTTACATTATCTTAGAAAGTGAAAGAAATAATTATACTAATAAGTAAAATGCCATTTTTCCCAAGAGAAGTGAAACTTTGGTCTTCATGCCTCCACGCCTCTCAGAGCCCCACGATCGCTGGGCTCCAGGGTGTGCCGAGCACACTGGTAGAGATGAGGCTTTGTCTCTGGGTCTGTTCCTATTATGCCAGCAACTCACACTGGTTTCTGAATCAATAAAACAGGATCAGTAACGGTATTAAAGCGGGTGCCGTGAGGGAAGGAGGGAGGGTGGAGGTCTTTCCCCCCGTGGGGGCTCAGCATACACTGTTTTCTCCCATATTTGCCAAGACCCACTGTCCTTTGCAGGACTCTCACCTCCAAGAACATGGCTGCTACACGCTCCCTTCCTGCCTGGCTCACCCTCTCTCTCCCCGGCCCTCCCAAACCCCTCTTTTCCTGAGACCTCTCTCTTTAAAGACGTGGTCCTTGACTCTAATGTCACATGAGTCACATGTGAACGGAGTACGTAACCTGCCCCCCATGGTTTGTGTGATTCCAAGTGACAGGGATGGCTCCAAACCCACTGTTCACCTTTGTCCCTTCATTGCAGTCACAGCAAGTGCAGAACATTCTCTGGGAGCTTGGGTGGGGGGACATTTCCCCACTCCTCAGGGCTGCCATGTCTGTGAGGACAGGAACCATGTTCTGAAGCATCTTGTTCATTCTGGACACTGGCTGCTTTTAATACAACTTTTTCGATTAGATTAATAGATCTGGTTTTGTAAGAGTTAAAGGGAAAGAGGAGGTAAAAAATGTCAAAATGCTTTTTTCTTTTTCTTGCTCAAAGGCCTATTTCTAATACCCAAAAAATCCATCTGGCTTTGTTTCTATTAGGGATGATTTTTATAAAACTGACTCCTAATCTGGAAAAAATAGACTAAATAGGGGCATATTTGGGTGAACAAATATTAAGGCTACGAAGTCCTTGGTTCGGGTCCCAGGTCTTTAGCCAGAGGTCTTCCACATGTATCTTCATGACTGTAAATAAATCAGGAAAACTTTTTATGTTATGTCTGTAAATTGAAGCAAGAACATGCGGTCTGGGAGGGTGGTTTTGCTGCTTCAAAGAGGTGATAGAGAGTGAAGCACTTTGGAGTGTGAAGTATTAGGGATGAATGTATTAATAAGAGATTATTAAGGGTATAAATCATGGGTCCTGCCTCCTGATGGGGAGATGTGCCCAGCCGAGAGAAGTTTGCTGTGGTTGTAACCCTCATTCTGCCACCGAAGGTGCATTTCAGCCCAGCAGGAGGCCAGTGCTTTGCCCACAGAGCTGGGTGGGAGGACTATGGGACCAGCCACAAAAGAGGGGTGGTTTTGCTAAGAGCCTGTTTTCAACAAATCACCGGAGGGAGCTGGAACTATGCTGCCGTATGAACTTTATTGTTTTATGAAAGGCTCTGCAGCACCTGCGATGTGCCTCATAGTATAATCTTAAAATAGTTATTTATTAGTTTTTTCCACTTTTATTTGTACATAAAGGACTACGTTCTAAATTAGAAAAAGCTAATATTCTCTTAATGGGATTGCTTGGGGGAATGCACACCATGCAAAGAAATGTTTTAACGGTGTCCTCAGGCAAGTCGGCCCTGAGAACTTTTCCTTCAGTTTAATCGAGAAAGTTTTCAGGCGCAGACAGACACGAAGACTGCAAAGAGCTAACGACAAGAACAAAAATGCATTATGATGTTGAATGGGAATAGCCATATGCACCAAGATATTTGTTGAGATGCCAAGAGTGTTTAGACAAATGTTCGTAAGTGAATACTATATAGCTAACCTGATTTCAAATAAACTACCTTTGGATGATCAATTTGTGATTGTATTTTTTTTTTTTTTTGTCCTCAGTCCTTTGTAATCGTTTCTAAATATAGATGGGAGTTTTAAGGAGATAATGAGATGAAAAGCTCAGAGGGACATTTCCACTCTTGCTCTTACTAAGCATCCGAAGTGGATCTTGAGAGTGTGAGTAGCTGGCTTAAGCTGGGGGGTCCTTGTCTCTCTTTGATGCATTAGGGTTGGAAGTCATTTCCCTTTTCTCACAGATTTTCTTCCCAAAGGAATTACATTTTTTGTGTGTGTGCAACTAGCTATTGATCTAAAGATTAAAAGGAAAAGAAAAGCACAGATCTTGAAATTGTTGAAGGTATAAAAATAGTTCCTGCAGAGAGAGAGAGCACACAGGCCATAATACTTCTTGAACATAGCAAATTAATCTCACAGACTCCAGCTGGGAGTTCAACTGGTTTCTGTGCACAGACAGCTTACATATTCACGGATCAAGTTCAGACTGCTTGCATTTATTATGCAAATTTATATTGTGGCCTTGGCCTTGATTTAAAAATAAAAAGAGGTCATTAATTAAAGCAAAAGTCTTAGTGAGAAGGCAAAACCAATTAAATTTATATACTTGGAAAAAGGCAAATGAAAAATCCATTTCTGGCTCAATCTTCAGGAAAATAACTATCCAAAATTCAATAATACTAAAACATGACATGAAAAATTCCATATGCATTTGAGACAAATTACACAATGAGAATCTTCACAATGAGCACACCCACCCTGTCCCCAATGTAGCCTATCTTCCTCTCTTCTATTAGCCACACCATGGCTGTCCCCCAACACCTAAGACTCAAAACTCAGACCCACATCTCCTCAAACATTAGCAGTTGCCTCAAGTCTATTCTCCTTTCAAGCTGTAAGAAAGATGCTGAAAAGTTCTGCAAATACTGTTTAACTGCTTAAATACTGCGTGAACTTGAGGTGTGTACAATCAAGGTTATTAAGAACTCAAGTAAGAAAATTGAAATGGATTTGATATAGAAAACACAAGAATTATATTGATTGAATTGAACACTGAGCATTTACTTAACCCAGGTTCTGGTTGATAGGAAATGCTTCCCATAAGAAGATATTTTTAAAAATTGAAGGTAAAAAAGGCCAAAATGGCAGCCAGAGAGAGGTAGGAGTTAAGACGGTGGGACCCAAGGCATTGAAGGAAAACAGCAGAAAGTGGTCTCAGGCTACAGGAAGAATTGGGATTTTAAGGAGCAGAAGCAAAGCTGTTGGCAGTCCTCGGGAGGCCCCACTGCCTCCAGGACAGGTAGAGTGGGTCCCTGATAGGTGGCTGCAGGTCAGGGGTGGGTGCAGGGAACCCATTCATGGAATGACACATGCTGGTGCACTTCTCCTGGCAAGAGGACCCCTTCAGGGTTTGCCTGCTGTGGTGTTGAGAGATAGAGTCCCCAACAAGCCAGTACGAACAGTCAAAATAAGACCAAAAAATATTAGAAGAAAGCATCGCCCCAAAATTTGAGATTACCAGATGCCATGAGAGAGAGACCCCTAGCCAAACAAACATAAGAAGTGACTCCTAAGGGGACAGAGGTGACAAACTCCGCAGACAACACATCCTGCTGTTCTCACTGGCCGATCCAGGACCAAGAGGTGCCAGCTATCAGAGTCTCTCTTCCTGGCTCCAAGTCACCCTTTCCTTCCTTGCCATGTGGCCTGTACCCTGAAGCCTTTCTCCTCTCTAGAGAGCACAAGTGAGCTAAGCTTGGATGAGAGGCACTGGGGGCCTGGTGGGAGGAAAGCTATCTCTCCTTGGCCCTGTGCACTGCTGTTTTTGCATCCTTGTTGTTCCTGCTGCGTCTCTGCAAGAGGCATCTGCTCAGACGTGCATGTGCTCTTGTTTCCTGTGCCCAAGAGCATGCAGTCCTTTATCCTGCTAACAGCCTGGGCTCTAGTCCAGTGACCTTGCCTTGGCCCTACTAATGTGCCATCACCTAGACCTGGATCAGCAGTGGACAGCTGCCCTTCGGTGTCACCTGCCTGGACCCTGCTGTTCATCCGACCCTCAGCCTGGACTACCTCTGCCCTGGGATTTGCTCCCTTTTTAAGTACAGAGGTGAAAATTAGCAAGTCATAACATGATTGGGGAGAAAGCATTCCAGACGAAGAGAACAGCAAGTGTGAAAAAGCTGAGATAGAAAGGAGCTTGCTGAGTTGCAGGAATAGCAAGTCAGTCAAGGCAGATGCACGCGTGTTAAACTCCCCCGGAGTGAATGTTTGTATAACATGATAAGAAAGATGAATATAATAAGCATGAAACTATAAGAATTCTAGAAAAAAT
>CAUYSK010008882.1:0-34504 GCA_963575035.1 Avahi laniger
GGGCACGGTGGCTCACGCCTGTAATCCTAGCTCTCTGGGAGGCCGAGGCGGGCGGATTGTTTGAGCTCAGGAGTTCGAAACCAGCTTGAGCAAGAGCGAGACCCCGTCTCTACTAAAAATAGAAAGAAATTAATTGGACAACTAAAAATATATAGGAAAAAAAACTAGCCAGGCATGGTGGCACATACCTGTAGTCCCAGCTACTCAGGAGGCTGAGGCAGGAGGATCGCTTGAGCCCAGGAGTTTGAGGTTGCTGTGAGTTAGGCGGACGCCATGGCACTCTAGCCTGGGCAACAGAGTGAGACTCTGTCTCAAAAAAAAAAAAGAAAAAAAATGCAGGAGGGTTTTTGTCTCCATGAAAATAACATCTAAAGATTTATTATCTTGGCCTTAGCTGCAGTGGTCAAAATAAATAATAAACAAATAAACAATAAAAATTTAATGTCAAATGACATTTGACAAAGGTGCCGAGACAATTCATTGGAAAGGACAGTTTCTCCAACACGCAGTGATGGAACAAAAGGATGCATTTGGACCCTTGCTTCCCACCATACCCAAAAATTAACCCGAAATGGTCAAAGATCTAAATGGAAGACTTAAACTTATAAAATTCTTAGACAAAATCATAGGTGTAAATCTTAGTGACCCTGGGTTAGCGCTTCAGAAGACACCATTAAGAAAGTGAAAAGATAAAACACACACTGGGAGAAAATACCTGCAAATCACAAAATTGATATGAGGGACTTGTATTTAGAGTATAAAAAGAACTCTTATGATTTAATAATAATGAGACAACAATTCAAAAATGGGCAAAAGGTTCAAATAGACATTTCACCAACGGAGATGCAGGAATGGCCAATAAGCACAGGAAAAGATGTTCCCATCAGGGAAATGCAAATCAAAACCACAATGAGATACAACTCCTCACCCACTGGGATAGCTAGAATCAAAAAGACACACAATAAGAGATGTTGGAGACAACGTGGAGAAATTGGAACCCTCATGAGCTGCGGGTAGAAATGTAAAAAGATGCAGTCACTTTGGAAAACAGTTCGGCTGTTTCTTGAAAAGTTTAACATAGAGTTACCATGTGACCCATCAATTCCATTCCTAGGTATCTACTCAAGAGAAATGACAACATATGTCCATATAAAATCTTGTGTGCAAATATCCACAGCAGTGTTATTTATAATAGCCAAAAAGTGGAAATGACCCAAATGTCCATCAACTATGGAATGAATAAACGAAATACCATGTATCCACACACTGGAATACAATTCAGCAACACAAAGGAAAGAAGTAAATACTGATACATTCTACAATGTGGATGAATCTTGAAAACCTCATGCTAAGTGAACAAAGCTAGACACAGAGGACACATGGTGTATGATTCCAAATGGATACGAAATAGTCAGGCGCATCTACAGAGACAAAAAGCGGTTGTTGCAGGCTTGGGATGGGACATGGGAGGGACTGAGAATGGACGAAAGGTTTCACTTCAGGGTGATGGAAATGATTTAAACCAAAATTGTGTGGCTGGGTGTGGGGGCTCTCGCCTGTAATTCCAGCACTCTGGGAGGCCCAGGTGGGAGGATCGCTTGGGCTCGGGGATTTGAGACCAGCCTGAGCAACAGTGAGACCCCATTTCTACTAAAAATAGAAAAATCAGCTGGGTTCAGTGGCACGTGCCTGTAGTCCCAGCTACTCAGGAGGCTGAGGTAGAAGGATCGCTTGAGCCCAGGAGTTTGAGGTTGCGGTGAGCTATGATGACACCACTGCACTCTACCCGGATGACAGAGTCTCAAAAAAACATAAACAAACAAACGATAAAAAATAAAATTGTGGTGATGGTCACACAATTTTGTAAATATAGTAACAACATTTAATTATACACTTAAAATGAGTGAATTTTATGGCACATAAATTATACCTCAATAAAGCTTGAGAAAACGCATGCTGACTAAATGCAATGTGAGATCCTAGATCGGGAGGCAAATCTGACATAAAGGACATTATTGGAACAATTGGCGAATTGTGACTGTCGGCTGTACTTTAGATCCTAGCATCATGTCCATGTTACATTTCCTGAACTTGACTGTTGACCACAGTTACATAACAGAACGTCCTTGTTCTTAGGAAATATACACTAAAGTGTCATTCAGGGGTAAAAGTCATCACATTGCATGTTTGCAGGGACCTCTCCCACAGTTCTGAGGGAAAAAATGTTTTTAAGAGAGGGCAAAATTTGGTGACACGTTACTAATGCTGAATTTGGGTGAAAGGTGTATGGGAGAAATTTTTTTGTGTTATTCTTGCAACTCTTCTTTATGATTGAAATTATTTCAAAATAACTTACGATTCTTAAAGAATCCACACATTAAAAAAATTATTGTTTGAAATTTGAATAAATCCATGGTCTCCAAAAGGAGAAAAGGCCGTGAACGGAGCTCCCAGAGGGGTGCTCCAGCTCCTCGCGTGTCTGCTGCACCCCAAAGAGAAGACACGACCAGAGGCCACAGGGCAGGGTGGGGACACGTGTCTGTGTGCCCCAGAGCTCGTATTCATTCATTCATTCATTCACTTACTCACCCAGCAAATATTTCCTGAGTGCAGACTCTGTGCAAGGGGGACGGCCGTGACCCAGAGACACACAGAGCCCCGCCCTCCTGCTAGTGCGATTCGGCAGGGGCAGGCAGGTTCTGCAAGGGGGAAGTAGATGTAGAAACCCCTCAGCTGTTTCCAGGCCTCAGCCTCCCACCTGCCCTGGGGGACAGGGATTTATGTCTGAATCACCTCTGCCCTGTCCCTGGAATATATGGAAGTCACATCCTGTCCCCATGCAGCAAAGAGGGTCGCAGCTTTTGAACAAATGGGGCCCACAGGCATAGAGGCCTTGAGCGGGGAGCGGGCCTCATGCCAGGCCACCTTCCATCGGCAAAGCTTGGAACAGACTCAGCAAGAGCGGGCAGGAGGGAGGGTAGCTGGGGCCGTGTGGTGCAGGGCGGCAGGGAGGGAAGGAAGCCATGGCAGTGGGGAAACTCACTCACCTCCCACCACAAAACAGCATCGGGCCACGGTGCTGGCCACGTGAACATCCCACGAGGTAGCCCCCAGCCCAACACCAAGCCTTCGACTCCTGCGGGCCGCTCAGAGACTCCCACTCCTGGCAGTCCCAGGGCTTCCCAAGCTGGGAGCCCCTGATTTATTTTAGGGGCTCTTGCATCCCATATGCACGCCCAACACTGCCGGTAGACCCAACAAATACTATGTTTCACACATGAATAGCTTTCAAACCAAAATAGACGCTGCTTTGATGAATAAAATTCAAAGACTTCCAAGCCACCTAAAAGTGGATTCCTGGTGGCTCCCGGTCATCCTGCAGTTTTCAGTCTTGGACACTGGGCCTGCGAGTGGGGTGTGTGCGTGGGAGGCTGGGAGGGTCTCACAATTTCTGATGATAAAAAGGCTTCCTCCCTTTGCTGGAAAAGCCTGGGGTGGAAACGGAGCCCCATCTGTACTCCAGCCTGGGAGTGCTGGGACGGGGGTAGACGACTGCAGCCCAGAGCTCCCGGCAGGGTCCGGAAGATGAGGTGCCTGGGGCCTGGCTGCCCCGAGGGCGGGGTGAGGCCAAGTCACTTCGGAGTCCCCGGCAGCCAGCACCGCGTGAGTGACAGTGAAGGCAGAAGGCAGCTGGACAAGGGGCTGACACTCAGAGCTGAGCTCGCTGGGAGAGCTTCGCTCTCAGCTCTCCGTGTGACCACCGAGTACTTGGGCTGTGGCTACCGCCATGGGGAACTGAGTTTTTCATTTAGTTTTAGTTAGTTAAAATTTAAATAGTCCCCTATGGCTAGTGGCTACTGTCCTGGGCAGCCAGGCGCTAGAGGCTCAATAATGACGCAGGATGGAGACAGCCCTGAAGGTGAGCTGGCTGGGTAAGGTCCCCTCCACGCCAGCTGGGAGTTAAGGGTACCCTCTGCACAGCCAAGGCTGTGGTGCCTGGACAAGCAGCCTCACCTGGTCTGGCCCGGGCACCTGCACACCTCAGAGGACGCTGAGTTCCGCTGCACACAGCAGTGTCCACAAAACCAGGTATTCCGTCCGTTGTGGGCAATTTAAGGGCTCTTCAAGAGTAATTTTACAGAGTGATATTTGGCTTTGTACACAGTGACTTTAGAACTCACTCCCCTCACCCTGGCCTATGTGAGAGCCCAGCAAAATCCTGACGACACATACTCCAGGATCGCGAAACATGACCATAAATTCCTCCCATCCTGGTACCCGTGGCCCCAAGGTGGGACTTGTCGCCTCCTCCCACCCAGAGCTGGGAGCTATTTTCCTCCCCTTGGCCAGGAGAGTGTGGCAAAAGTGACAGTTGTGTCACTCCCAAGGCTGGGCCTCACTCTGGAAATGTGGCCCTCGGAATGTCATGTGCAGAATCTGCTCCTGGAGGCCACATTGGGGGGAGCCGAGGGGACCCCATGCGACGGGGCTGGTCCACCGCCGGGCCTGGGGCAGGTGGGGGAGCCGAGGGGACCCCATATGACAGGGCTGGTCCACCACCGGGGGTGGGGCGGGTGGGGGAGCGAGGTGCCTGGCAGATATGTGGGTGGGCCTTCCTTGGACCTTCCAGCCCGGTGAGCCGAGCCCAGGAGACCGGCAGAACTGCCCAGCTCCTCCAATCCACACGACCACGCAAAACCATCGGTCACTATTATTTTAAGCCACACATTCCTCGTAGTTTGTTACACAGCGAAAGCTGATTGAGACACGTGCTCGTGAGTGTCGTGGCTCAGGGCCAAGCCCACAGCCCCAGGAGGCAGAACCAAGCCCTGGAGCACCTCCTGGGCTGGGGCACAGGGGCAGGAGAGTCTCCCTGGCTCCTAGGGCCATGCTGCCTGTTTAGAACAGAGACCCGAGAGGACCCGGAAAGAGGGGGTCTTTGGGGGACGCCTGAGGTCTGCGTTGAGCTGGGCCCCACCGGCGGCACAGGCAGGCTGGATGCCCCCATGCTGGCGGGTAGGCGGGCAGCAGCCCCCAAGGCCCGGCCTCTCCTGGCGCGTTTGCGGTATGAAATCTCAAAGCCCAATGCTGGTCCGTAGGTGAGGAAGCAGACTCAGGAGTGGCAGACACTTGCCCAAAGTCACTTTGCCAGGCCTTGTCCTCCTGGAGATCTTTCTGCCCCAACCCGCAGGCAGCAGACACCCTCTAATTCACAGCCGTGTACAGAGGGGAGCGGATAGGAGGCTGCAAGGGAGCACAGGGAGGGACCACGTGTCTTCCTGCAGACCCAGGGCCCCAGCGCAGTGCGGATGGGGGACACGAGCCCCCAGGAGGGTTGGGGTAGCTGTCAGCAAAGGACTCTGCCTTCAGCTGGCAAGTGGCATCCTGAGGGACCAGGTGGGGCTGCCTCCCAAAGCTGGCCCAATGGCCATTTCGATCATCCGAACGACTGAGCAGTGGGGGCCAGCTGCCACCTGGGAGGAGGGCGTGGGGACCACAGGAGCCTCGTTCCGCCTGCCCCACCTGCCCCAGTGGTCAGCCCTCCAAATCTCTAAGGAAAGCTCTGTTCTAGGTTCCAACTCCAATGCTGCCACTTTCTGGCTGGCAAGGAACTTGGGCAAGTCCCTTGGCTTGCCTCAGTTTCCCCATCCGCAAGATACGGTGGCGATTCCTGCTTGACAGGGTTTTTTGTGAGAACTGAATGAGATCATGGTTGGGTGGTCCCGACATGCACATCAGAGCTTGACACGCAAGCGGGACTTGGAAACGATCGTGTTCTCACCGTTGCTGTCTGAAAGCCTCAGGCCGCCCGCCCTGCCTTCCCGGTCTGCGTGTCTCTGGGGTGTCTGTGCCTGCAGGTGGAACGGAGTTCTTGGTTGTTTGAAGTCTGGGGCTGAGCCCAGTGTCCCTCGCCGTCTCGGAGGCCCCACCTTTGCCCCACCTCTGTGGCCCGGGGCGCCCGGCATGTGCAGCTTGCCACCCGAGCCCATTTTGCCCCCGACCAAGCTCACAGATTCCCCGTCCTGGGGGGGGAGGCGCAGGGATTTCTTAAAGCCCTTCCAGCTCTGACTTTCTGCAGCTGCACCCTCTCGGAAGCCAGGTGAGAGAGCAGAGACACCACACTCTGTCACCCCACCCCAGAGAGCCCCAGGGAGGAGGAGTGACCTCCCTGGGCCCGTGGGCTGAGGCAGAGCCAGGACTGTGTATCTCCCAGCGTCTGTACTTTAAGAGGAAACGCGGTTCTTACGGAGTTCTTAGCAGTTCTGAAATTTCGTGCTGAACCCAGCTGGCTCGTCCAGCGACGCCCCCCCACACCACCACCCTGTCACCCTCAGTCTGGGGTCCCAGGCCAAGCTGAACAGGTGGCTTGTGACCGCCAGGCTGCTGGACACCTCCCCCTCTCCCACTGCAGCTCCTGCCACCAGCAAAGTTTTAAAGAATGCGGTGAGCATCCTCCAGCGACCCCGAATCCCTGGGGGGCTGTCCACGCCGCTCTCCCTCTGCCACAGGCTGCTGCCCCTTTGCTGGCCCCTCCCCAGGGCGGCACTCGCTGACAGCCCACCCAGCGTTCCCCACACAGCATCCTGCTTCCTTCTCCTCGCTGTAGTGCTGGAAACCGTCTTGTTCGGTCGTTTGTTCCCCCCCAAGCCCCAAATGCCAGCTCCAGGAGGGGCATCTCGGACCAACTGCCTTCCTGCTTAGAGCCGTGCTGGGCACCCAGTGGACATCAGCCGGACGGACCGTGAGTGGAGTAACTCACTCGATCCGGCTCCTGGGGCAGGAGCGGGAGCTGACAGGGGAGGGGACGTCCCACTGCACAGGGGCAAGACGTGCCGGCAAATCCCGTCCCACGGGCCGGGCATTAGCTAATCCTCTCCATTTTCCAGATCAGGCAATGCAGGCCCAGAGAAGTGAAGTGACTTGCCCAAGGCCACACAGCTAGCACATGGCAGAGCTGGGTCTTGGGCCCGGCTTTCTTAGCTCTACAGCCGTGCCCTCTCCGGGGAGTGATTCTGAGAGTTCACCACATGGCGGAAGGGAGCTTAACAGCCCGTGAGGTGCCGGGCACTGGGCCAGGTTCTTTCTAAACGCTGTTTCACTTGCTCGCGCTGTGAAGTAATTTTAGGTCCATCTTGCAGATGCCAAACCGAGGCCCAGAGAGGCCTGGTGACTTGCTGTGGGTCATACACTGAGGCAGCAGCTGATCTCGGACTGGTACTCAGACCACCAGAGGGCATGTGTTGCCCCACATGGTGGCAGTGAGGGCAAGCTGTACTGTCTCCGTGCTGCCTTGATTTACCCTTTGTGCCATGGGGGTGTGGGCAGCATGACCTCTGACATGGTGTGATGTCATCAGGGAGGTGGGACTCCTGCCCGAGTGCCTGAGGAGTCTTAGGGCTGAAAAGGGAAGTGAAGAGTGGCTGTTTCCCCATCCCCCCCGCTCTGCGCCCTGGCCCCGAGCAGGTGGGTGGCCACCTCCCTTTGACCGCTTCCCCCGGAAACTCCCCCGGAAATGCCCCGGGTGCCCACAGCCCTGGTGACTCCAGCTTCCAGGCTCAGAAGCCCCGTCCTTCCGTCCTCCTGCCAAGATTGCCCAACACCTTGCTAATCAGATAAAAAAGTTTTTACTTGCTTAAGGAAACTGCAACAAAAGTTAAGCTGGCAATGCATTGAGAAGGGGGCGTCAGCACACCAGAGCTCAGTCCCTGAAGACCGCTCCTCTCTGCCGGCGCGGCACCAGCCTCCCACCCCACCCGCTGCCTCTGCTGTCTGCCCTGGCAGCCTGACTTCCATTCGAGCTCCCGAGGCATCCTCCGCAAACTCCTGTCCCATTAAGGGCCTGGGCTTTGGGGCCAAGCAGGTTTGGGATTCGAGGCTATTTGCTAACAGTGTGACCTTAGGCAAGCGACTGTGTCTCCCCAAGCCTCGATTTTCTCATCTGCAAAATGAGAAACCCTACCTCATGGGGCTGACAAGAAGAGATGATCGTGCCCGACCTCGCAGCCCGGCTGGCTAGCGGGCAGGGCTGATGAGGTTGTGGCGGTGGCCGCAGGCTGTGTCTGCCTGCCCAGCCTCCGTTCCCATGTCTGATAAGACACCCAATTTTATTTGGGGAATCGCCTCCTCCACTATCAGCCCATACAGTTTGGGTCAGCTAACTCCGGGGCTGAACGTAGCACCAAGCCTGGCCTACCAGAGAATTCCATCCCCCTTGCCCAAGCGACAGGTCCAGTCATGGACATGGGACCCAAGCTGACCAGCGAGAGTCTGTTCTGTTGGAACTATTTCTGCCAGGAGTATTAGCTGTTAATACAGCTGTCGACCTGGAGCTGCTGGGGCCACCATGGGTAGAGAAGCTGTCTAGGAATGAAGTCTAGAGAGAAGAAAGAAGAGAAAAGAGGCCGGTGCCTGGAGATGTAGTTTGAGCCCCTGAATCCAACTGTACCTGAAACCCTGTCTGTTTCAAAAATAGAAGGCATTAAATTCAGCCTTTGCCTTAAGCCACTCTGGGGTGCTTTTTCTTTTCCTTTTTCTTTCTAATCAACCAAAAGAATACTCATTAGCAGAACTCCCTGCTCAAGAGCCCCTGACAGTTTCTCTATGCCCACAGAGAGAGGCCAGCGGTCTGGGCTCTGGGCTCCACCTACCTTCCTTTTGGGCCTGAAGTCTGGCCCCATCCCTCCCAGACCCCAGACTGACTGCTGCTCCCCAAACACACCACGGAGACTGGACCCAGGCTCCACCCAAACCCTCCCCGCTGCCCCGGCCCTTGGCCACTTCGTACTCAGGCCCCGCACTCAGATGTCACCTCCTCTTGGAACCTCCTCCAGTACCCCCCCTCCACTCTGAAATGTCTGTGGCATCTGCCCCTGGCTCCCCACCACCCTGCTTGTATCCCCAGGATAAAGTTTATTACTGTTTCTCTTTTTCCTCTGCAAAAATTCAGACTGTAACATTTAAGAAATGAACATCCTGGATCGACTTGGGATTTGGCAAATTCAAAATTTGGTTTTAACTTTCCATGTGCACGTCCTGAGCACGCATGGGCTGAACCACCCGGTGCCTGGGGGCTCAGGGGCTGGACCAAACAATTTCCCATTTGGCTCAAGTCCATGGTTGCAAAAACGACAATTTTTAAAATTTTAAATTCAAACTGAGAACACTTGGGGATAATGATCACTGACACAGAGCGTTGCTGTGGCTAAGTCACGGCTCGTGGGCACGCCCAGGCAACATGTTATTTAATCCTAACTTTGCAACGGTCACCTACTCTTACTGAGGACACTGAGGCCATAGAAGCCACCCGAGGCGCCGAGCCCTGACCCTAGATCGCGCCGTGATCCCCACTGGCTTATCTGGGCTGCATGTGCACACATTGGGGCTGCTTAAAAGTGGTTTCCACGTTCAGTGCCGAGGGCTCAGACCCGAGCCGGCTTCCCCCGGTTGCTCCGAGCAGGTGGCTGTCCACAGCCACTTCCGCATGGGCCTTTGGCTTTACACTTGTCACCCGGCCTCTGGCTGTGACACCCCTGTTTTGTGGGCATTAGGTTTCAGATTTGCTGCATTTGCTCCCGCTGCCGCCGCTGGCACGATCAGAGGCTGGGAAGGTGTTTCAACACACAACTGTTTTGAACAGTGACTTCCCCATGCACCCCTGCCAGGGGTGGCAGCCCAGCAGCCTCTTGATGGCAGAGTAGAAGTCACAGAGCCTGGCCAATGGGCGAGTCCCAGATTCTAAGTTCGTGGGATAACAGGTTCCATCGACTCACTTAGAAGGGTGGTCTGTCCCCACCCCTCATCAGAACCTCAGGTTCATTCCCTGTGAAGTGGCTGCTGGTTCATTCTCTCCAGAGGCCGCTGTGTGGGCAGAATGAGGCAACATATAGAGGGTGCCCAGCACACGGTAGGTGCTCACTAAGTGCTCATTCTCCTTCGCCTTACAGCTTTGCAGCTGGGGCACCTTTCACTCACATGCAGGCTTAATCGCCTCCACCCGTCACGGCCCAAGCACTGATCCTTTGAGCTGAGCCAGACGTGAGCACAGCCAGGTCAGCCCTAGCACGTGCCAGTCCTGAGCCTGACCCTGGGGCTCCTGCTCCCTCGGTTTTCACTTCCTAGGCCAACTCCCTCATTGCCCTTAAAATTTCAGCTGCCACCTCCTCCAGGAAGCCTTTGGGGAACCCCTCCAGATGAGAACTCTGATGTTCCCCCTCTGGGCTGCCACAGGCCTCAGAGCTCACCCCCTCTGAGCCCTGGTCACCTGTGTGGGAATTTCCTCTTTTCTTGTCCCAGGTCCCCCAGGGCACCGTGAACATCCGTAAGATGGAAACGGTGTGTTGCTCACGCAGTCGGGCCCCTGCAGCTGGTCTATCACAGGGCAGTGACGACCGAATGAAAGGAGACAGCTAATGTTTTCTGAGCACTCGCTACATGCCAGGCATAGAGCCAGGGACACCACGTGCAGAGGGCCCACCTCAAAGTGAAGCCAGTAGGGAGGAAAGCAAAGGCAAGAATTGGAAAGTCCAAATCCATAAATTGAACCCCTGGATCCAGCCATTCCTGAAGTTCTGTTCCCTAAACTTTTCTGTTCTACGAGCCAATGAAATGCCCTTTCTGCTCATGCGTGCTTGATTTGGATTTTCAGCTACCCGAAACTAAAAGACTTCTCACCAACAAACTGAAGCTCAGAGATGTGACCTGACACACACAAGGTCACATAGCTACAAAAGCAGCAGAGCTGAGACTCACGCCAGTGTCTGGGCTCTTGATCTGCAGCCTGACCGAACGCCAGAAACCCACCCCTTGCCTTGGATTCCAGGCCCCGCTGACAGCTGCCTCGATGCTCCCACATGCTGGGCACGGCCTGGACACCCCACTCTGCTGGCCACAGTCCTCTCGCCTCTTCCCAAAAGCCACTGGAGTCACGCCGGGCTGGATTTCTGGGCTTTGGTTTGCTCAACCATCAAACAGGGCTAATGACCCCGTCCTCATGGACTTGTGTGAAGGTCAAAGGACCCCTGACACCTAGCTGGCTACAAAGGACTCAGTGAGTGGAGGCCACAGTGGGGCCCCTCTGACCCGCCCTCACCTGTCTGAGGGCCTGCAGGTGTTTTCCTGCAGCAGTGTGTGTCTGCTAGAACAACTCCGCTGACCACTGCCCTCCCTTGTCGTCCATCCCCTTCCTCTGCCTCACGGCCTTCATGGGGCACATCTGTGTCCTGAGGTGGTGGTTTAGTCATATATTGACTCCCCCATACCCAGAAGGGCAGGGATTTTTAAAAATCTGGTTTGCTAATCACCTTTTTATTCTCAGAGACAAGGCAGTGCTCGGTGCACGGTAGGTGCCCAATAAATGTTTGCTGAATGATTGAATTAATGAATGCATGATGTGCATGAAACTCCGCATGGAGTCACAGAGTGCTTAAAGGCCCTGATTCCACCTGGCCATCTCACAGGTGAGGACACGAGGCCTCAGGAGGGAGACAGCTTGTCTGAGGTCCCCAGTGGGTCCGCAGAGGCACCTGTGCTGGAGCCCAGGTGTCCTGGCTCCGGGTTGCACACGCCCTTTCTGCCCCGTCCTCAGCGTACCCTGTAACGGGCTGGACTGAAGTGGGCCGTGAACACGCGTGCTGGTGGCCACCTGGCCAGCTCCCCAGCTTACACCCTGGAGCCCAACAAAAGCAGTCCCCGAGACCCTGACCACGGCAGCTGGAGGCTGCCAAGGCAGAGGTCGGAGCCCTGGCTCTGAGCTGTGACCCCTGCGCCGGATTACCGGGGTCCTCGGCCCACGGCCCCTGGCTCACTGGGGTCCTCAGGGAGCTCTGCGGGTGCTGACCCAGACCCAGAGAGCAGCCTCCGAGCTCTCGCTCCTGCAGCCGAGCCTCCTCCCCGCAGCCCCAGCTCTGGGGGCGGCAGGACAGTCAGCCTCCTCCTTAGGACAGGAGTCCAACCCGTGGCAGACGGAAAAACTGAGACCCAGTGACAGGGAAGCAATGGAATATTCAGCGCTCCCCCACGCCCCAGACAGAAGACAGCACTGAGGGCTCAGAGTCACTCTGTGTTCAAACCCCAGTTCCCCAATGTATATGAGCTGTGTGACATTGGACAGATGTCCTAACACCTCTGGGCTTGGGTTTCCATGTTACCAACAGCAAAAGTCCTCCCTCGAGAGTTGTGAGGCTTCGACAGGGAAGCAGGACTTGGTGGGAACCTGCCCGGCTGTATAGCTGACGCCAGGTCTCCCTCTCACTAAAGGGCTTTCCCAGGGCACAGTGCCAGCTGGGACCGTCCCCCAAGACCTTCTCAGCCCCAGGGATCTGCAGATCCTCAAAGTTCCCCCTGAAGCTTTAGAAAGAAGCCGAAGTTGTCCGTGGGTCATGGGAGCCCTTGGGAGACACACACTGGGCCACCCCCTAGACGGGCAGGAAGACTTGCTCCAGACAGCGCATTCTTGGCACAGAGCTGACGCCACAGCGGGGAGTCACAGGCCCCAGGGCCTGGGGAAGCCTCCGCTCCCTCTGCTGTGAGCCTCCGGGTGGAGGGCTGCGGCAGCGGGGATGGAAACTGCACTGTGCTCCAGGAGCCCTGGGCGCTGTGTGACCTCTGCGGGCCTCAATCTATTCGCCTGTGAAATGGGTGTCCTCAAGAGTCCCTCTTTCTCAGGGTGGTTGTGAGGGACCCAGGCAAAGAAACCACACTCCAGCATTCTGGGTGGGCTGAGGGGCCCCAGACCTCATCCTCAACAGGCCTGGGGCCGGTCTAATGCCCTGGGGAGCTAAAGAACGTCCCCCAGCAGCTGTGGGGAAACACCTGGGGTTCCTGGAACCAGGGCGGGCCTGTGTGCCATCTAGGCGGTGGGAAACGGCCGAAGAAACAGCTCCAATGAACAGTGAAAAGCTGAGACCTTAACCTCCGCAGGCTGCCCTGACAGTCACCAGCCCCTCGCAGGGAGACCCCCTCCTCCCTGGGCCAGGCGAGCGGGAGCGGTACTCACAGTCAACGGGGAGCGGGTGGAGGTCCTCCTGGAGCCCCAGTGCCTGGCCTGCTTCTGCGGTCCCTGGGGATGAGCCGTGGCCCTCCCCGCAGCAGGTCCTGACGTCTGACTTCCTCCCTGCTCAGTCAGAATCCAGGAAACCACACCCTGGGGAGAGGGTGCCAGGCACCCTGGGGCCTCCACCCACCCTGCTGCCCTCCAGCTGGCCCCCGGACCCTGCCAAGGGGGCTCCCTCGAGGTTTGTCCGGTCTAAGCAGCTTCACTGGGCAGGCCCCAGTCAATAAATAATACAGCTGCCTCCCTGGCCAGGCTCTCGTGGCCGATTGGGTTTCGGGGCCACTCGAGTTTCGGCGACGCCGCTTTGTTCAGAACGCCAGGCCCCAGCTGGGTCTCTGGCCGCGTGGGCGCTACGCTCTCACTGAGGGCCAGTCTGAGCCGGCAGGACAAAGGAAGTATGACAGGTGGCCCTGAAGAGAGGGTGCCCTACTTACTGTGAAAGCAGCTTGGGCCCCAAGGGGACCCAGGGGTGGTGGGGGCAGGGCAGGGTGCCAGCCTCATCCCCTTATGGCCAGGCAGGTCCTCTGAGGCCTTCATGCGCTCAGCTCCCCCTCCCACACAGGGGTGCCACCTGGACAGCCCTCTCGCCACTGCACCTGCTGGCCCACCCCCATTCTCGGGGCCCTGCACAGGCCCCCCCTCCAGGAAGCCCTCTCCTCACCCTGCGGGAGTGGTCATGGCCCTGTCCGAATTCCCACCACCGCCACCTGCCAGTCTGTCTGTCCCCTTCTGGATCTCTCACCTAGACAGTGGCCACAACCCCCTGCCTGGCCTCCCCTTCCCCCAGCCCTGCCCCTCCCCCCGCACAGTCTCATTTCCTCCCAGCAGCTGGAGTGACTGTTTTAAAACAGAAAGCACATCGTGCCATCATCCTGCTTCAAACCCTGCCCTGCTCCCCTACCCCGGCGAACGCGCAAGCCCTCCCTGGGATCTGGCCCTGCCAGCTCTGTCCCAACCCTTCCCCACCCCTGCGCAGCCTCCTCGGCACTCAGACACCCCAGGCCTGCTGCCGTCCCAGGGCCTTTGCACTTGCTGTCCCCCAGGTCTTCATAAGCTCACTCCTTCCTGTCACTCTCAACTCAAGGCCACCTCCTCAGACCGGCCTTTCTTTGCTTTGCTTTTTTTAAAAAAACGGTTTTATTGAGGTATAATTCACATACCGTACAATTCGCCCATTTAAAAGCGTACGGTTCAGAGATCTTGGTATATTCACAGAGTTGTGCAGCCTTCACCACAAAGTTTAGAACATTCTCATCTCCCCAAAAAGAAACCCGCTCCTGTCACTGTCTGTCCCCTCTCCCCGCCCTGGATAGCCACCAATCCACTTCCCGCCCCGCAGATCTGCTTGTCCCTGACGTTTCATACAAACAGAGCCATGGTCTACGGCCTTTTGTGACTGGCTGCTTCTGCTCAGCACGTTTTCCAGGTTCGCCTGTGTCGCGGCGTGGGTCGGAATTTCACTCCTCTTTCTGGCTCAGTACTGTTCCCGGCCCGGGCAGATCACCTTCTGCGTACCCGTCCGCTGCTGCCAGACCTCCGGGAGAGCGCTTGCGCCTCTGCCCAGCACCCCTCCCCGCTGCAGCTCCTTGGCACTGACCCCTGTCCGAAGACATCGCCAGCTGTTTATTTTCCGTTACCGTTTCTCTCCCACCCGAGCGTCCTGTTCCACGAGGCCCAGCCGTCTCCTCCCTCACCGCCGTGGCCCCGGCCCCACCCAGGCTGGGGCCCAGTGGGTGCTCAGCAAACCGCCTGCTGACCGACACAGTGAAGCCTCTCCCCGAGCGCTGGGGCCGTTTATGCCCACGCCACCTCCTTGCCCCGTTCTGAGCTCTCTGACGGCAAGTGCCACCCTGCGTTGCTCACCGAGAAGGCCCTCATCAATGACCCACGGTGGAAAGTAGTCATGCAAAGCCTCAAGCCCCAGGGCGCTCCTCTGTGCCGTGGGACGGTGCCCCTCCCAGGCTGGCCATGAGAATGTACTGGGTACCCAGCACAGTGCCAGGCACAGAGCAGCTCTCCACCCCTGCACAAAGCTCGATGGCAGGGCAGCAACGGCACAGCATGGGAGGCAGAGAGGAGGCGAGAGCCCCAGGGTGCCGTGGATGAGCGAGGGCATCCAGGAAGGGGGTCCTGTGTGCGGTGGGCAGTGCCCAGAGTGGAGGGCGTGGCGGCTCCGCTCTGCTCTGCCTAGATCTCCTGCCCATCCTAAACTCAGCTCCAGGCCCTTCCCACACAGGAGTGGAGCGGCTTACGGTGTATCCAGAAGTGGGTGGGGAGGAGGCTGGGGACCCCGTCCTCAGTTTCAGAGAGTCCTGGCCCCTGCGGGCTGTCCCACAACTGGGGAGCAGACGGGTTGGGGCCCCAGAGTGCAGGGCCAGGCCCCCAGTGTGTGTATGTGTGTGTGTGTGTGTGTGTGTGTGTGTGTGAGTGAGTGTGTGTGTGAGTGAGTGTGTGTGTGTGTGTGTGTGTGTGTGTGTGTGTGTGTGTGTGTGTGTGAAGGACATCGTAGGAAGGGAGGTGCCGGTTCCAAGCGGGAAAGAATGTCCCTGCATCAGAGCTGCTTAGGCATGGCCCAGGCTGGGAGGTGGTGAGCTCCCTGTCCCAAGAGAAGTGCCCCCTGTGCCTCCCAAAGAGGGGCGCCAGATGGCCAATTATCCCAGAAGCTCCCTGGAAGCTCTCAGAGGCTGGCTGCCAGCTGCTTCCCAGCTCTCCTGCCCAGAGCAGCCGCCGGGGTGAGGGGAGCAGCCAGGGCCAGGGTCTGCAAAGCCCAGCCCACACCCGCCAGCACCCCGGGCGCCCTGTGTCCTAGGTGGGCTGCCCCGGCTCGCCAGGAGGTTCAAACGTCCCATTGGCTCACAAGGCACAAAACAATCTTTCTTTCCCAAAATAATGTCAGGTGCGAAATTAGATGCCTGACCTGAGAGAGGCCAAGGATTCGTCAGAGAGCTGCCCCGTGCCGCAGAGCAGGGCCTGCGCCCGACAGGGGCCTGGAGGTAAGTGCTCAGAGAGGGGGTGGCCAGGGCAGGGGCAGGGAGGAGCGGGTGGACAGCTCGCTTAAGGGTCTCATCCGCCCTGGAGAACTGCTGTATCAGCACACATGTGGCGGGGAAACGGAGGCGCGGGGAGGCTGTTGTCAGGAAAGCGGCCGGGGCAGGCTTGGGGCGTCATCCCATTTAGTCTTCAGAGTATCTCTGAAAACCACTTCCAAGGTAGAAAGGGGCTGAGCCGAGTTTCAAACTTGGGTGGCCTAACTCCCGAGCCGTGTTCTTCCCAGTTCGTCTCTCTGTCCCCGCAGCCCCCGGCTGAGACTTGGAGGAAGAGAAGAGGGGCACAGCGATGCGCTCCATGGGTGGCAAAAGAGCCCACTGAGAACCTCACCAAGGAGCCCCCCAGCTGGCATGGCTCTCCCCGCTCTACAGGCGAGGAAACAGGCCCCGAGACTGTGCGCCTCACAGCTACCGTTGCTGGCTCTGGATCTCAGTGTGCCCAGCGCCCAGGCTGCTCTGTCCAGGGGATGGCCCAGAGCCAGACGGCCCCTCTCGGAGACCCTGCCCCGGCTGCCTGGCTGCAGTCTCGAGCCCTGGGAAGAGGGCCAGGGCTGGCGGCGGGCAGCTGCTCCCCACACACCTCACACTCTTCCAGATGTGAGCGGGGCCAGTCAGGGGGGCCAGGCTCACACGGAGGATCTGAAGACGCAAGTGGGAAAATATGCGCTGCCGATCGGGCCCTCCAGTCTGTCCCTGCGGCCGCCGCCAGCCCTGCCTCGGCCGCGGCCCTGCTGACTCAGGTCTTCCCTGGCAGCGGCGGTTTCCCTCGGAGGCCTGCTCTGGCTGGCTCCCGGCTGGAGGGCCGACCTGGGAGTGGCCTTCGTCCTGTCAGGGGCCCCTCACAGATGGGGTGGGGTCTGGACAGCAGCTTCTCCCGGAGCCCCCACAGCCCATCCCCCCCAGCTAACCACAGAGGTGCTTACGGGCGCTGAGTGTGGGCTTGGGGCAAACCCAGTGCCAATTACGGTATCCACACCCACCCGAGTTGTTCTTCCCTCACGGACGGCGAGGTGCCACCCGCCTGTGCTCGTGGCCCCCGTGCGAAGCCAGCCTGCTCCTGCAGCTACCAGTGGCCACAGACACTTGGCGAGCACTTGCCATGGGCCGCAGAAGGCTCTGCCCACAGCCCTGTCGGGTAGCTGTATAATTACCCCCATTTCTGAGGAAACTGAGGCATAGAACCGCTGGTCTGCCAGGCCCTGTGAGGTGGTGCCACTCTTCCTTAGAGACATGTGGACAAGCAGCACCTCAGAGGGGTGAGGGGCGCGGCGCGGCCCCCCAGTGCTGGGCTCTCCGCATCCTGTAAACGACCCCTGAGGCTTCCAAAGTGCCAGTCCCTGGAAACCTCGGGACAGAGTGAGACTCAGGAAAATCCAGCCGTGTTCAGAAGGAAAAGCCTATGAGGCACTTGCTGAGGCACAGAGACTCACTCCCACCCAAAGAGGTCATCCTGGACTCCAGGCAGGGGGCAGGCGGCCAACGACTCATTCCAGGAGTGAGCTCTGCCTCTCTCCACTCCCATAGCCAATGACATCCCCATCCTAAGAGAATACCTCAGCCCTTACTGTCTCCCCTAAAACCTGCCCGGGCCCAAGGCTGGAGCCCAGGGCCCCAGACACTCTCACCCAGCCGCAGAGACAGCTGTAACCACTGCAGTTATAGTGTCTTATTATAGTAATAGTGAACTGCATGGCTGGGTTTCCCCTTTCCCTTTGGCTGCCAGGAAGCTTGGCAATTTTCACCTCAGCAGAAGGACCTTAGGACCCTACTATCTCTGTTCTATTCTTTTTTTTTCCTAATCCTAGGTTATGACATTCTATTCTAAATTGTGATTTCCTTGGTCCTCATGGGTTTGTTTGTTTTTTACTTTTTTAAGAGACGAGGTCTCACTATGTTGCCCAGGCTGGAGCGCGGTGGCTATTCACAAGCGCAGTTGTGCACTATAGCTTCCAACTCCTCGGCGCAAGCGATCCTCCTGCCTCAACCTCCTGAGTAGGTGGGACGATAGACACGCCACTGTGTCCAGCATCTGATGTTTAATTATGTTATTGTAGGTATTTCCTGTAAGCTGTCACAAATATTTTGGGAAGGAAGGAAGAAAAGAAGGAAAAAAGGAAAGAAGAAAAGAAAGAAGGAGAAAAGAAAGGCAGGCAGGCAGGCAGGCAGGTGGGAAGGAAAAAAGGTTGGTTTATACAATTTTATATACCAGGTAGTGAGGGTGGAAAGAAAGAATATTTCAGTCCCTTATCCTTTGTAACCTCCCCCTTTAAGTAACAAATATGCCCTTAGGTGGTACCCAACTATGAAGACGTCTTCCAAATGGACAGCTGCTGCTACACCCTCCCATGTACAAATCATGGCCCCATCCGACCCCCTCCACAGAAGAGACCCCAGCTTAAGATCACACGGGACCTGGCTTCCTGCTCCCTGTCTGACCTCTGGCAGCTGCGGAGGCTGGAGCGACCATGGGTGCTATCCCCTCCCCAGGGGGCCACGGAGCTCTGCTCCCAATCCACCCAGCTGAGCAGAAAGCACGGCAGCGCGGCAATCACGTCTGACACTCACTGAACCACGGCGGCACCGGGCCCTGTTCTTCGCATACGTTACCTCACGTAATCCCCACCAGGCTCCTAAAAGGATCTGCAGATGGGACACTTTGGCCAGAGAGGCGAAGCCACTTCACACCACTACTGACGCCCGAGTCAGTGTTAAACCTGGGCAGCCTGGTGCCTTTGTCCGGGCTGAGCTCTCAGCCACTGGGCCACTGACGTTTACAGTCGGCCAAAGTACCTTCTTACTCTGCGCAATGAGGGCATGGGCACCAGCACCAGTTCACAGGCTCAGAGAGGTTGGGGGACAGGGCCAAGGTCACACAGCTGTGCCAGTGCTGGCACGTTATGTAACAAACACTGGTGCCCGTGCGCACTGTACCTGCCCCTGACATCCACATCCACCCCTCCAGTGGGGGATCGGGGCCCCAGCCGAACGCCCGCACGCCCCTAGCCATGGCGCAGTCTCCTCCCTCCTCCCCACCAGAGGCTGCGAGTTGTTCGGGGGGCGCTGGGCGCAGCCTTTCCTGCCCTCCATCCTGCTCCCTCCTGGACCCTCACGCAGACGTGCAAATTGGCCAGCCTGGTGCCCGCTTGCCCCTGCCCACCAGGTGACAGATGGACAGCACCACCACAAACGAGTGCCCTGGTACCTGAGGGTCCTCACGGAGATGCAGTACTTCCACATAAGGCTCCACGCGGCACCGCCGTCGCCCTTCATGCCTGGCTCGGTGGGGCAGCGAGTGGCCGAGGGGCCCACGGCCACTGCCTCCGACCCTGGGTCCCCTCCCGGCCAGGAGCTGGCTCTCTCCTCGGGCTCTCAGGTCACTTCCTTCTTCATGGTGGGAAGAGGAAAGAAAAGGCCCAAAAGCCGACGGAGCCGGGGAGGCACTGGCTCCCACAGGCCACTGCAGGGCTGAGCTACTGGCGCTGCTGTCCCGCGCCACTCTCTGTGCTGGTCCTGTTCGGCTGCCCCAGACCCTCCTGGCCGAGTGGCCCTCACACACCCGACCCTGTGGCTTCTGCACAACCTTGCGCCTGCCTCCTGCCAGGAGACGGCGGTGGCTGCGGGCCAGGGGAGCAGTGAGTCACTCGGGGCGGGCCGGGCGAGGGGCGTCCGCCGTGAGGGAAGGCGCAGCTGCAGGGAGCCCGGGCTGGCCCTGTGTCCAGACGCTGGCCTGGGACAGGAGTGGCAAGCGTCAAGGGAGGGAGGTGGGCGGGGAGCTGCGGGCGGCCCACATCCTCCCCATCTCCCCAGGGGACTAAACCCAACACCCGCCCTGCAGCCGGCCCACCAGACCAGCCGGCCAGGACCAGGGCAGGCCAGGACCGGGAGGGCTGCTCTGCCTGCTCGGCTCCTGGAGAAAGCCCGGGGCCGGCGAAACACGAAAGGAGACAGAAATCAGGGCTGCTCCTCCAGAGAGCTGCCGGCGCCAAGGGTCTCCAGCCGGCAGACGAGGCAGTTCCCAGCCCTGACATCCTTGCTGGATGACGCTGGGTGTGGCCGGCCCCTCCGCGGCCTTAGTTTCACCTCTGTCCACTGTGGGCTCGTGGAGCCCTGGGCATTGTCCTGAGCTCTCCACAGGCCCCGAACTAACTCACCCGATTCTCCTGAGGACCTTACAAAGTGGATTTTGTTATTAGCTTCATTTTCCATGTGAGGAAACTGAGGCACAGATAGGGTAAGTGACTTACCCCAGGTGGCAGACCTAGGAGGTGGGATCTGAACCTTGGCAGCTGGCTCTCAGAGCCGCACTGGAGTCACAGCGTGCGCCAGCTCCTCTGTGTCGAGGCGGGGAGGGCGCGGGATGAAGGGCTGGGGCCCCTCTGAGCAGCTGAGGCCCTTGGGGTCTGAGCCCGAGCTCAGTCTGGGGCATTTCCAGACTGAGGCCCAGCTGGAGCCCCCAGCTTCGCCCCCACCCGCTGCTCCCAGGCCCAGCCTAGGGCAGGCAGCCGGGGCTTCCCAGGCAGAGCCCCTGGGGACAATGACTCACAGATCAAGGTCAATGCTCACAGGATCTACCTCTCCCCACCCACAGCCCCCAGGAAGTCCCCCAGAAGGGCAAGTGGGTCCAGAGCCTGGTACCCTGCAGTGCCCTGGCATCACGTATGGCTGTCCTTGTCCTGTCCAGGGGACAGCTTGGCCTCCATTTCACCCGTGAGGAAGCTGAGTAGCAGACGGGCTGCCACCTGCCCACAGACATCAGGGAGGGTGGGGCCAGGTCTGCAGAGCCTGCCTGAGCCCGGGTCTCCAGGGCAAGCCTTGCTCTGTCCCCAGGCCCCCGTCCTGTACTCTGCAGAATGGGAAATCCGCCTCGGATTCCAGCCCGATTCCCACACCAGAGATTAGCAGCTGCCTGCTCGTCTGCCCCTCAAGCCAGGAAAGAACTTTTTATCTGAAAGCAAGATGTGTTTCTGCAAAGGCCACAGTCTCCCTGGGGGACTCAGGAGCCCAAAGTGTCCCTCCTTGTCTTCAGAATAGGCTTCACAAGCCACCACAGCAGACCTCCATCTCCTACAGGGGCTCCTCCACAGCATGCAGGGGGAGTGGCTGCCCAGCCTCTGCTTGAACACCCCCAGTGACGGGAAGCTCACTGCCTTTCGAGGCCTCCCATTCTATCACAACCTAAGGAAACTCTTCCCTGGACATCACTTTCCTGTCATGTTTCACGTTGGCTTGCTTCCTTGTGCCACACAGAGTGAGGCCTCCGTTCAAGGGTGTATCTGGTCTGTCCTCCCAGCAGGGGAAGTTTTCTCAATCTCTTTAGTGGGTAGAGGCAGCCTCCGCTTATACATTTCTAACCTCTCACTCTGATGTTCACACACCCACCTGCCTCTCCAGCCGTCCATGGACTCACTCATCCACACACGTCTCCTTCCTCCTTCCTGTCCTTCACCCATCCATTCGCCCCTCATCCAACTGTCTTCCTTTCCTTCCATCCACCCACCCACCTTGTGTGTCCCTCCGTCTGTCTATCTGTCCACTCATCCATCGCCTCACTCCCTCCCCTCCGGGCTGGACTGGCCTTGTCCCACGGGGCCCCTGGACGGGCTCCATCAAGTAACTGCAGTGGCTCTTTTTCTTCCTGACCCATCCTCCCGGACTTCCTGCCGGCTCTTTGCCTCACACCTCGTCCGCGGCTCCCACCCAGGGCCAGCCCCATGCCCTGTACCGTTGCCCACTCAGGCTCTGGCTTCCCATGTTTCCGGGGTCACACAGCTCCAGGCGCGGGGGCAGACCCCGGCCCTGGACTCAGCACCAGGGATGCGCGTCGCCCAGCTGGAAGGGGTATTTGTCACGCGCACCTTACAGGCCGACTCTGCGCTAGACACCAGTCAGGGCAGGCACATGGTGCAGAGCAGGGACTGGCACTTTTGCCCTGGAGGTGATCTCAGAGAGAGGCTGTCATTTGCAGGCAAGGCCAGGAAAAAACCCTCCAGGACCAGAGGCCCAAGGTCCTTGAGGGGTCCCCATCACCAAAACCTCTGGAGGGCCTGGGCCTCACTTCTGTGTCCCTCCCCGTGGCTGTGCCCACCTGTGCTCACCTCCTTTCCAATGCCACCACGTTAAGGCCTCCCTCCCCCCACCTCACAGATGGGAAACTAAGGCACGGGGATAGGCGTGGCTTTTCCAAGCTCCCAGAGGGCATCGCTTGGTTCTCAGAAGGCTGCTTCCTTGGCTTTGATGGGCGTGGGGGAGACAGGGTTCAGGAAAGCTTTGGGGACCCCGGGGCTGGGTGTGAGCATCAGCGGCTCCCCCAGAGCAGGCCGACCCACGAGCCGCCACCTTGAAGACCTGCCTTTGCAAGGCTCTGGCAGCCCCCACTCCACTGTCCAACCTCAAACCTAAGCTACCGGAGGTCCCTGCACGTGCCTGTCACTGTGCCAGGGTCACAGTGGCAGAGGCTGTCACAGAGCAGAGTGCCCGATGGGTGTCCTGGGATGTGCCGGGCCCCCCTCACCATCGCCACAGTGTTCTCATCGCGCCCTCTCCCAGCCTCTCAGCGGCCCTGAGGAGCGGTGGCGTTATCCCCGCTCTGCGGGTGAGGAAACGGAAGCGCCGGGGGCTTTAAGGTTTCCCGAATGCCCGCTTATCACACTTCGTCTGTCTTCACTGTCTTCCAGTGGCTTGTCCTTGAGGATGGGAACTCCTCGCGCATCCTCGACTCCCTTGTCCCTATAGGAGTTATGTCGTCTCACTGAGCTTCAGTTTGTCCCTCTGAAAAATGGATCCCTACCCTTCTGGCTGTGCTGAGGAACAAGTGACACCATAGAACCGTGTGACCCTGGGTATGAGACTTAACTTCTCAGTGTCATCATCTGCAGGACAGTGCGGGCTACTCCATGGAGAGAGCTTACAGTGGTTTCTGGAACAGAGAGACAGCTCGATAAATATCATCTGTCATTTAAAAAGCCCCAGGTACTGCTGGGCATGTCAGGTGCTCAGTGCCCCCTTGCCCTGCAGGACACGGGGAGCCACGGCCAGCGGCAGGAGAGTCGAGGGCAGGTCTGCGTGGAATAATTCACTCGCAGCTGTTCCCTCTTCCCAGCCACAGGGCCAAAGCGGGCGCTGCGGGGAGCTAGCTGGCCCTCCACCCTCAGCCCGCTGACTCACACAGCCCGCTGGGGATGAAGTCACTGCCCCCAGGCAAAGAAAAGGATGCATTTGTTCCCTGGGAGATGCCGACGCCACTGTGAACTTGGCCTCTGAGGGCAGGACACGGGGTAAGGATTGTGCGCATTTGAGGGAGGCGGCTGGCACAGCAGGGAGGGCAATGCCTGTGAGGACCCCGTTCAGGGGGGTGAGGACTGGCGGGGTGTGCTCGCCTCCTCTGGAGGCCAAGTGAGGGTCTGTGAGCACTGGTCCAGCCTCCAGGCCCAGCTGGATCTGTCCCCTCTGGTGCGGTCCGTCTCAGGGCCCTGAAACCCTCCAACTTCTGCCTCTGCCTTAAGGGACAAGCTACTGCTCCTGTCTATCTCATGGATAAAACAGGCGCGCCATACTCCACTCCCTCCTGGAGGTGGCGTAGGAGGGCCCTGCCCACTGACCAGGTCTCTGTGCGCCTCTCCAAAGTCATGGTTTCCCTGACTTTAAGGGTCGTTCTGACACCTGACACCCCCCGCCACGGCCGACCATCACCTGCTGGAGAAAGGCTAAACCACCGTGGGGTAGGCAAAGGCCTTCTGTCATCTGTTGCCTGCATTGAGCTTCCTGACACCCCTGAGCGGTCCCCAACACCCCCAGCCCTCCCTGGTCTCCAGGCTGCCCACCCTGCACCAGGAATTCTGCACGCCTGGACAGGTTATCTTCCGCGTCCCCACTCTGCCTGGGCCCCGCGGTGGCCTCCCCTGGCTCCCGGGCCCTCCTCGTTCCTGTCGGGCGGTGGCCAGTAGGAGCCCTGGCAAGAGATCGGGGTATTCGCTGCCTCAGCTCCCTCCTCCCCTCACACCCCTCTGTGGCCCTTGCACACAGCTCTCTCCTCCTGGATTCCTGCCACTCTCCCCTCGCCGCTCCCCTTCGGGCCCAGGGCAGGTCAGGGCTCCCTCTGCTGCGGCTCCGGGCCACACCTGCCTCTGTTAGCTCCCATGATCCCACTCTGCCCCGCACGCAGCCCCGTCACTGTCAGCACTGCCAGGGGGCTTGTGTGGTGACCCCTGTTTCCTGCTGGGACCCAGTACACCTCCCTTCGAGGCCCAGCTTGAAGGCCGCCTCCCCTAGGAAAGCAGGTATTCATTCGTTTGCCCTCCTTTCGCTCAGTGCTGGTCGACGGCCTTGCTCCGTGCCAGATGTCACTGGAGGATGTGGTGAGCAGAGCCGCGGAGCCTCACGGGGCTCACCTTCTGGTGGGAGAGACCACCAGGCCCAGGAGCAAACGGTGACCATGTCTGGTGGTGGTCCGTGCCACGAGGAAGATGCACAAACTAGACCATTTCTTCGGGTGATGAGCTTCCCCTGGCTGCCTGTCCTCTCCAGGAGTCCATCCTTCCCTGCGCTACATCCTCTCCGCGCCCCGAACCTGGACAGCAGCCCGTCCCCCCGCCTGTGGACGGTTTGCGCTGCATCACTCCCTGCTCCGAGCCCCCGCGTTCGTGAAGTAGGGGCAGGCGTGGGGGGTCTGTGCAGCTCCGTTCTTTGTGCACGTTGTCTGAGTCAGTCTTCACAGCCGCTCTGTGGAGCAGCGGTCGTTATTATCCACCGCCCCTCCCTTTTTTTCTTTTTACAAATTAACAACCTGAGGTTCAGATGCTAAAGTTAGGTACCCAGGGAGGTATCCAAGCCCGGCTCTGCCTCTCTGACTCCAAAGTCAAAGCTCTTTCCGTCTGCTTCAGGCTGAAAGCAAAATCGATCACCTGTCACTGATATTTGCAGACTTCCAGTGGTGCCCAGAGCAGTGCCAGGCACAGGCAGGTGCTTGGCACACATGCCCAGCTGGCTAAACTTAGAAACCCTTAACCGCCCTGCTTCTCAAGCTGCCCTGGCCTCGCGTGGAGAGGGCCCTGGGATGCCCCCATTTTCCAAGCAGGAAAATGGAGGTCCAGGGAGCTAGGAGCACTGGGTCCTGGAGGAGAGCCATGAGCTCTCACCTTCCTGGCAGTGGCCATCCTGAGCTCCGCCATCTTGCCTCAGGCCTGGGATGGCACTAGCAGCCCAGTGGGCAGCAGGGACTGGCCACTGACTTCCGGGAAAGAGAGCAGGGAGGATATTCCCCAAGCCCACGAAGGGGACATGAGAGCCAGCGTCCAAGCCACCTGACTTGGCCTGCAGGGCCTCACTTTCCCTGCTGTACAGAGAAGAGACCACAAGGGGGCAGTGGCCAAGGCAGGGGCAGGGAGGGGCTGTTGCTTGGGCAGGGAAGTCAGGACAAGTGGTTGAATTTCTAGAGACATTCTCAAAGAAGCGCTGGTAGAAATTTCTGATCAACAAGATGAGGAGGTGAGAGAAAAAGAGGAGTGGAAGATGATAGCTGGGTTTCCAGCCTGAGCTGGAAGGACGAGAAGGATGAAAGGTCCATCGATGGTGATGGGCACACGGGGACGGCCGACGGGGAGCAGGCTTGGGGGATGATCGGGTGGGACAGCAGGGCAGGGACTGTGCCAGTTCAACGGGAACACTGCAGCCCAGCTCCGGCTGATCGCCACTCTGCGGGAATGAGGGCTCTGATTTTTCAGATGTCGGAAATCCAGATTTTTACATAAAAGCTCTTGATTTTCAGATGTTTGCAATAAATTCAAATATACAATGCCACGTGGGCTAATTCCATGCAAGGCAGATAAAGTCCACCCGTGGACGTTTGGCCCAAAGGCCATTTCTCGTATCCTCTGCTCCTCCTCACCCTCCAAGGCTCGCTTGGGATGCCGCCCACAATTGCTTCAGCTCCGGAGAGCTGTGGCCCCTCCCAGCCCCTGAAGAGCTGAAAACATCACACTGGGAGTGACTCGAGGGTGGAGATGGGGTTTGCTTATCCGTTTCTCATGCTCCTAGCGTAGCAATCAGCCCAGTGGAGGAGTTAATGAATGAATGCCTGCTGAATGAATGAACGACTCTCTCACCCGACCCCTCTGCCTTTCATTTTGCAAATGAGGACACTGAGGCTGGAGAAAGGACGTGACCTGCCAGGGTGGGATCTGGGCCAGGGCCTGCTCATGTCTGGTCTCCGAGGCAGTCCCCGAGGCTAGGCCAGCAGGAAGCATGAAGTCAATTGCACAATCTTACCAAGTTTTGCCACTGGAGGGACAAACAGGATCCTGGGTAGCTCCTGAGTATCTAGGTGGAGCATGTTGGGGGGATGTCTCTCAGGAACTTGCTGAGGTGGTCCCCAACTGGGGTCAGGGCAGAGCCAGACCCTAGAACTGGGCACCTCTGCAGGTGGCCTGGCTGTGGGATGGAAGGAGCCCCAGAAGGCAGGACTGACCACAGAAATGAACCAGGCAGAGTGACAGCCAGGCCCCCAGGTTCTCTCTTCTGGGGGTTCTGACACATTCCTCTCCAGCCATGGGGAGGGCAGACAGTGCCGGGGACCCTCAGGGTGCGTGCTCAGATCTCCTACGCAGAGAAATCAGGCAACACGGGCAATGGAGGCTCGAGCTCGATGCCTCAATGTTGGAGACGGAGCAATGGAGTCTCAGAGGCGGGAAGTCACCTAAAGTCACCGGCAAGGGGGCAACAGATCTGGGACTCTGGGTCAGGGGTCCTGGCTCTGAGACCTGCATCCCTTCCGCGCTGCTGAGCCGTGCTGGCCGTGGGGTGCCCACACTTCAGTCCTCAGGCCCTTTCCTACCCCGGCGCCTTCATCCGCAAAGTGAGGAGAAAGAGAGGAGCCCTCCAGGAGGGTTGTGAAGGTGAAATATTCATCTGGGGCCGGCGCAGTGTGAACGCACTTTGTCCAGCTACACGGAGGACGGTGACTATGCGGCAATGGCTTTCTTAGCCTCTAGTCTCTCAAGGCTCTGCGAGTGGCAGTCTTCAAACCTTCCAGGGTGAGACAGTTCCCTACCGACCCCACGGAGGCAGCAATGCCTGGTGGTTATGGAGTGCTCTCTGTGCGATTAACCGTGTCCTCCTTGGGCCCCGCCCTGGAGGTAGCTACTGTTACTATTTCATCTACAGGGCAAAGAAACGAAGTCACAGAGAGGTTCACAGACATACCTAGGGTTATACAAAGAGTTAAGTGGTGCAGCTGGGAAATGAACTGAAGCAGTGTCACTCTAAAGCACCTCTATGACCATCATGCAGCTTTTCTAGTCCAATGTGGAAGTCCTTCTCAATGTCTAACCTAAATCCCTTTAGCTGTAGGCTGTGCCCATTTCCTAGCTCCTTCCTGGGCAAAGGAGAAAAGTTGCTCCCTTTAACCCCACACCCTGTGTGGAGAGGCCTAAATTCACTGGCCCCTGGATCCCGAATCTTTGGGTCCCGCCATGCAGGTCAAGTGACCCCAGACAGAAACCCTTCCCTCGACGTGTGTGTGCGTGCGTGTGCGTGTGCGTGTGCGTGTGCGCACGTGCCGACACACAACCCCCTTCAGAGAGGACTGGCAGGACGGCAGCGCCTCAGCCAGCCCCTCCCTCCTCACTGGCCTCCTTGCCTCCCTGCTTCGTCGCCTGCTGCCTCTGGCTGCCTCCCAGTGCTCAGAGTGAGCCGCTGCCTGACTCTTCGCCACTGCTTCCCTCTGTCCACAGACGGTCGCCAACTCTATCCTCACCCCCCTTCATAGTGCACACTGTCTCTGCGGACCATTCTAGTATTTATTTAATGTTTTCTTTTAAAATCAACTGGCTTAAAAAATTGGACCTGAGTCTAATCAAGCTTCTTGATCCCACTCCTAGTTAACAGGAGCTACGGGGACAGAGGAACAGGTTAAATGACACCGTGGGGGTGGCAATCAGTCAATCTCTGAATGCGGGATGTGCCAAAGGCAAACGGCCCGGTTTCTTCAACAAAGAAATCGCTCGGGTAAAAGCAAGTGGAACCTCTGGGTAAAAGGGTACTTAAGGGACACATGCAATGTGTGGATCTCATTAGGATCCTGATTTCAAAAAACCGACTGTACAAAGCTGTTTCTGGAGACCAGTTTGGAGCCGGACACCAAAGACAGTGTGGAGAGGGTGGAAGAAACTCCCGAGAAACACGAGGGCAAAGCCCAGCCCTGCAGGCGTGGGATTCGCTGTGGGACTCAGCTTCGCCTTCACCGAGCGGTTCTCTCGCTTCCAAGCATGTTTCACACTTCAGCGATACAAGTTAAAGGCAATGCACAGAATAATAAATCAACTGGCTTTCACCCCGAATGCATTTATTTTAAAAGGAAACGTTATATCACTCCCCTAAATGGAAAACTAGTATCACTTGCTGTAAGTAGAAGGTTACCATGAAAACAAGACAATGGTACTGAATTTCACGCAGATACTGTTTCCTGCCAAAGGTGCTGGGCTTAAAACCTAACCCATTTTTGTTACAAAGAAGCCCTGGGAGAGGAGTGAACCTGTATGGGAGCACTGGCCAACAGGTCAGGGCCATGCAGCACGTTTTCTCACCCTCTGCTTCTTCTCTGCCAGGGAGAGGTGGTGACAAGCCTGGGTCTGGGGACAGATCCCCGCACCTGTAGACTCATGGGCTCCCGCCTACTCGCGCCCTGCAGCAGGGAGGGACTCGGCTGGGGGCTGGGCCTCTGCAGTGGCTTGGCGCCCTCTGCATGGCGCATGCCCGAGGCTTTAGGGCTGGGTACTGTGGACAGTGAATTGGGCAGAGGACTGCCCCAGGTCACACCAACAAGACTCCCGGATTTCTGACCTGTAGACTCGTGATCATCTAACCTTTCCCTGTTCACAGATATCTCAAAGCCTACTGCATCAGGCACAGGGGGAAGGGGGACAGGGGTGACCAAGACAGACAAAGTCTCACAGAGCCAACATTCGCAGGCAGGGGATGAAGGACAAAAGCACTGAGCAAACGCGTGAGATGATTTCCCAGGATGGTGAGGGCAACAAAGGGAACAAAGCTGAGTGACGTGGGAGGTGAGAGGAGGGCGGTGCTGCCCTAGGCAAGGTGACGAGGAGGGCCTCTGAGAAGGCGACACTGGCGCTGAGGCCGAAGGACTATATGGCAGCGGAGGGGAGGGCTGGGCAGAGGGCTCCGTTAGCACGTGCAGCCAAGCCCTCAGACACCGGCTGTCTTCTTTAAACTTCGCATTTTGAATTAACTGCAAACTTAATGAGAAGTTGCGAAAAGAGGTCACAGAACTCCCACACGCCCCGCCCCCAGACCCCCAGGTTAACACTGCGGCCCATTCGCCTGCCACACTCTCCTTCTTCCACGCACACTTGCGCACACGCGCGGTTTGAGATTAGTTGCCCTTGTCAATCCCCTATGCCGGCAGTCCCCAACCTAACTGGCACCTGGGACCACTTTCATGGAAGACAATTTGTGCACAGACCGGGGCAGGGTGGGGGATGGCTTCGGGATGATTCCGGCGCATTGCATTGATTGTGCAGTCAGACCTCTCTGCTAAGGATAGTCTGTATTTGCAGCCGCTCCCCAGCGCTAGCATCACCGCCTCAGCTCCACCTCAGACCATCAGGCATTGGATTCTCATAAGGAGCACAACCTAGATCCCTGCGTGCGCAGTTCACAGTAGGGTTCGTGCTCCTGTGGGAATCTGATGCCACCGCTGATCTGACAGGAGGCGGAGCTTATGTGGCGATGTGAGCGACGGGAGCAGCTGTAAACACAGATGAAGCTTCGCTCACTGGCCCACTGCTCACCTCCTGCTGTGCGGCCCGGTTCCTAACAGGCCACAGATCGGTACTGGTCCACAGCCCAGGGGTTGGGGACCGCAGCCCTGTGCCGTCACAGTGTCTTTCCCAAATGCAAAGACGTTCTCGGACACAATCACAGTAAGGTTTTCAAAATCAGGGCATTAACATTGGTTTAGTTCTATTATTTAATCCTCAAGTCTCATTCAGAGTTGCCGATAGACCTAATGATGTTCTCTAGGGAGAAACAACCCCCGATTCTTAAGCCTCTCACACACATATCTGGGGGGAGATGAGTCCCCAGGGTGGCCTTCCAAGGAGAACATCCAGGCTGGCCCTTTGGAAGTGGACAGCAGAGGGGCGGCGTGGGGGACACTGTGCTGCCCTGACTCCGTCGCCTGTGCAGCCTGCAGGGTGCGGCCGGGCCAGCGCAGGGCCAGCCACGAGGCGTGGAGCCACAGTGGAGCTGATGCAAAGGAAAAATGTCCCTCTCGAGATGCCCACCTAAGTAGCCCTGCGGCTGTGAGTCAAGTGGAAATAGTTAATAAGGATTTAAAATTTAAAAAATGATTACATATACAGCTCCACGCTGCCTGATCTGTCCACACGTCACCGTGAACCCTCACGCATTGGCCCTGCAGGGCACGTGGGGGCCGCAGGGCCCGGAGACGCAGCCCCGAGGGAGCGACCGAACGCTGCCCTCGCCGCACGGCAGCGCGGTGCGGAGCACAGACGGCGGCCTGTGTTGAAGGGCAACATGCTGTCTTCTTGATTACTGGGTTCTGGACACCCCTTACGTTCTAGGCCTGAGGTGACTGCCTCACTGTCCCAGCACCATCCCACTCTGACCACCACACGCCACACACAGAGCTCTGCCGTGCGCTCGGAACACGTGTGCGTACCCGTGCTCAGCGGAGTCCTCCGGTGAGCCCGCGGCTGGCTCTCGCGCCCACGTCACAGAAGAAGACAAACAGGTTCTGTACTGATTTGCTAAGGCTGCCAGGACCAAGTACTACCGACTGGGGGCTTCAACAACAGAGATTTGTTTTCTCACAGGTCTGGAGGCTGGAAAGGCAGGATCGAGGGGTCAGCAGGGCCTCTCTCCTCAGCTTGTGCACAGCTGTCTTCTCCCTGGGTCTCCACATGGTGTACTGGTCAGGGGTCTCCAGAGAAGAACCACCAACAGGATATATAATCTATGTATTTTTATAAGGTGTTGGCTCCTACGATTACGGAGGCTGAAAATTCCAAGATCGGCAGACCGCTGGGGACCCAGGAGAACTGCTGACTTAGTTCCAGGCCAAAAGCTGGCAGACCTGAGGCCCAGGGAGTCCGCGTTTCAGTTTGAGTCCGAAGGCAGGAAAATGATGACATCCCAGCCTGAGGGCAGTCCGGCAGGAGGCGTCCCTCTCACTCAGCCTTTTGTCCCGTCCCGGCCTTCACCTGATTGGATGAGGCCCACCCACATCAGAGAGGGCGTCTGCTTTACCCCGTCCACAGAGTCAAATGTTTGTCTCATCCAAACACCCTCACAGACACTCCCGTGTTTGTGTTTGACCAAACATCTGGGTACCCTGTGGCCCACAAGTTGACACAGAAAATGTACCACCACACACGGTGTTCCCTCTGCGTGTGTCTGTGTCCCAATTTCCTCTTCTTATAAGGATGCCAGTCAGATTACATCAGGGCCCACGCTAATCACTCCATTCCCTCTTAATCACCTCTTTAAAGATCCTATTTCCAAATAAGCTCACATTCGAAGGGTTACAAGTTCAACATATCAATCTGGGAGACACACGATTCAGCCCACAGCAGGCCCTGCCAGGAGAAGGGACTCAGCCGGCAAGCACTCAGGCCCAGACCTTTCCTCCTCTGAGCCGACGTGGCAGGTGGAGCCCCCCGGGTTGGCACGATCTTCCCCAGACGGCTGACCTGTCCACCGCTGGCTGCCAAGAAATGGCTGACGTGCAAAGAGTCACTTGGGATGGATTCATCTCATGTGCTAAATCCAGCAGTTGCCAAAGGCAAAGCGTTTGTTGGTGAGAAGCTAGCAAGGTCTTGATCCAGCAGGAGTGTTCCCCTGAATCAAATCTCCCTGAACTTAACCCCCATCGTCTCCTACCCGCTTGCCCCCGGTGGGGTCTTGCTAACAGAGAAGTCTGTCAGGGAGAAGGAGAGGCCACAGTGAAAGACGGGACCGTCCTGAAGCCCACAGAGACTGGAGCGCTTGCTTTACACGTCCTCTGGCCGGCAAGGATGTGCTGATGGAGGCCAGGGCAGCCCTCGGCCCACTGGGGAGACCAGTTCCTCTCTCTAACTGGCTGGGTTCGGCTCTGCATGCTTGGTTCTTTGTCCTTCAGTGCACTTAACCTGCTCAAGACCAGCTTCTCAAGGCCTCTGTCAATTTGGCCAAACTGACCTGCTGGTGTATTTCTCACCTACACCCGCTTCTGGGCCTCATTGGTCTGGCGGAAGTGCCTGAACCAGGAGCACATGCTTCCAGGGCAATCTGCACTGCCCAGCACACACCTGCCCTGCTCGCCTGACCCCAGGGCCTGGCCTTGCCCACACAGAGCAGTGCTGGGGGTGGAAATTCAGACGCCTGCATCCTGTCCCCAGTGGAAGCCAAGGGGTCCCTGAAGGCTCCTTCCTACTCCCCTGCACTGACGTCCCGACACTGTCAAAGGGAGGGGACTTGGCCTGGGCTCGACCAATCAAACCCTCTCTTGAGTCTTCACTACTTGAGTGGCAGCACATGGCTGGGGGCTCCCTGGGTTGGCCTTGGTCACTGCTGCGAGCCTGCCCCTGGGGGCACAGAGTAGGCTCCGCAGCTGCCCCCGTTCCTAATTCACTTCTCCAGCGTCCTGTGAGCCTCTGAACTCCCAAGAGTGGCTCAGTAAACTTCCTTTTTGCTCTAGTCGGCCTGAGTCATTTCCGTTGCTCTCCACCAAAGACGGGATCAGAAACGACGCTCGTGCTGCACCATCCTCACGTCCTTTCAAAGCTCTTGTGCTGAGAACGCCGTCCTCCCTATGCGGACCTGGGAAATTCTCATCCCTCGAGACCCGTCTCAGCTCTACGCCTCCAAGAATCCTTCCCACTTTCCCCGCTGAAATGATTGCTCCCTCTCTTGAAAAATCTCTACATTTGAACTTCCTCTATTAATAAAGAGAAAACCCACCATTTACTGAGCGCCACTGTGTCCCAGGCACCCTCACACCTGTTAGGCGTCTTTCTACCCCCAGGACGCTGAAGGTCAGAGTGGATTGTCACAGTCACTGTGGCAGACTTGATTTCCGAAAATGGCCGCAACCTCGTCTACTGTCCCACAAGTCCTTCCAGAACCTTGCCATTCCTGATCGGGGGTCGAGTTTAAGTCCCCTCCCCATGGGCTTGGGCAGGACTCTGTGACTGTCCCAGTGAAGACAATGCAGCAGAAGTGATGCTGTGTGGCTTCTGAGGCCTGGTCCTAAGAGGTGACAGTTTCTACCTGGCTCTCTTGCTCTTGGATTGCTCTGCTTTAGGATCCAAGCACCGCACTGTGAGGAAGCCCAGGCCACACGGGGAGGCCCTGTGCAGGAGTTCCGGCTGACAGTCCCAGCCAAGGTCTCAGCTGGCAGCCAAGAGCAACTGCAAGGTGAGGAGAGAGGTGAGTGGGTGGGTGGGGAAGGCTTCCTAGAAATGTGGCCCCCAGTCTTTAAGAAGCTCCCAATGACACTGAGTAGAGCAGGCTCTGCCCAAATTGCAATTCCACGAGAAAAATAAGTGTTGCTGTTTAAACCACTAAGTTTTGGGGAAATTTGTTACACTGTCATAGCAACTGGAACAATTACATGGAGTCAGGAAGTTGTTGTTGTTTTCTTTTCCTTAGAGACAGAGTCTCACTCTCTTACCTAGGCTAGAATATAGTGGTGTTATCATAGCTCACTGCAGCCTCAAATTCCTGGGCTCAAGTGATCCTCCTGCCTCAGGCTCCTGAGTAACTGGGGCTACAGGCACATGCCACCATGCCCAGCTAATATTTCAGCAGAGATGGGATATTGCTATGTTGCCCAGGCTGGTCTCAAACTCCTGGCCTCAAGCAATCCTCCTGTCTCAGCCTCCCAAGTAGCTGGGGCTACAGGCACATGCCACCATGCCCGACTATTTTTTTTTCTATATATTTTTAGCTGTCCAATTAATTTCTTTGTATTTTTGGTAGAGACAGGGGTCTCGCTCTTGCTCAGACTGGTCTCGAACTCCTGAGCTCAAACGATCCACCCGCCTTGGCCTCCCAGAGTGCTAGGATTACAGACGTGAGCCACTGCGCCTGGCCACTTCACATTCTTTAACTCATTATTGTCATAATATACACCATGAAGTAGGTTCTTCTATAATTCCTACTTTATGGAGAAGAAACCAAAGTGCCAAGAGACTAAAATAACATGGTCAAGGTCACACAGGAGTGAGAAGGCCTGGAGTTTGACAGTAGATCTGTCTGACCACAAAACCCTTGGTTTTATTTATTTAGTTAGCATCGCCATCAAGTTAGCATGGACATACACCAGGGCATGGCTAAGCCACAATAAGCCACAGCATGACATGATAAATGCTATGACTGAAGCAGCTAG
>CAUYSK010008885.1:0-24667 GCA_963575035.1 Avahi laniger
GAGTACATGTGGTGCTTGTTTTTCCATTCTTGGGATACTTCACTTAGTAGAATGTGTCCCAGTGCTTTCCAGGAGAATACAAGAGGTGTTATATCACCATTGTTTCTTAAAGCCGAATAGTACTCCATGGTAGACATATACCACAGTTTATTAGTCCACTCATGTATTTATGAACATTTGGGTTGTTTCCACATCTTTGCAATTGTGAATTGTGCTGCTATGAACATTTGAGTGCAGGTGTCTTTTTCATAGAGTGATTTTTGCTCTTTTGGGTAAATGCCAGGTAATGGAATTGCTGGATCAAATGGTAATTCTACTTGTATCTCTTTAAGATATCTCCATATTGCTTTCCACAGAGGTTGCACTAGTTTGCAGTCCCACCAGCAGTGTATGAATGTTCCTATCTCTCTTCATCCACGCCAACATTTATTGTTTTGGGACTTTTTGATAAAGGCCATTCTCACTGGAGATAAGTGATATCTCATTGTGGTTTTGATTTGCATTTTCCTGATGATTAGAGATGTTGAACATTTTTTCATATTTTTTTTGGTCATTATTCTCTCTTCTTTTGAAAAGTTTCTGTTCATGTCCTTTGCCCGCTTTTTGATAGGGTTGTTTGATTTTTTCTTTTGATTTTTCTGAGTCCTAAATAGATTCTAGTTATCAGCCCTCTGTTGGATTTGTAGCACGTGAAAATTTTCTCCCGTTCTGTGGGTTGCCTGTTTGCTCTTGTGATAGTTTCTTTGGCTGTACAGAAGCTTTTTAATTTAATCAGATCCCATTTATTTATTTTGGTTGTTGCTGTGATTGCCTTTGGAGTCTTCTTTATAAATTCTTTGCCTAGGCCAATGTCTAGAAGAGTATTTCCAACATCTTCCTTTAGAATTCTAATAGTTTCACTCCTTAGGTTTAAATCGGTAACTCAGTGTGAGCTGATTTTTGGGAGAGGTGAAAGGTGTGGATTCAGATTCATTCTTCTACATGTGACTATACAGATTTCCCAGCACCATTTATTGAATAAGGATTCTTTTCCCCAGCACATGTTTTTGTCTGCTTTGTAGAAGATTAGATGGCTATATGAGGATGGTTTTATATCTGCATTCTCAGTTCTGTTCCATTGGGAAATGGCTCTGTTTTTGTGCCAGTGCCAAGCTGATTTGATTATTATAGCCTTGTAATAAAGTTCGAAGTCTGGTAAATTGATATCTCCCATTTTGTTTTTATTGCCTAGAATTGTTTTTGATATGTGGGGTGGTCTTCTCTGATTCCATACGAAGTGTAAAATTAATTTTTCTACATCTGTGAAGAATGATGTTGGTATTTTAATAGGAATTGCATTGAATCTGTAGATCACTTTGGGTAGTACAGATATTTTAACAATGTTGATTCTACTGACCCACGAGCATGGTATGGTTTTCCACCTGTTTATGTCAACTGAGTCTTTATAATACGTGATACAATCATCCATGTGCAACAAGAAATGTCAGTAACCGCACAGATTCTTCCCTGTTCAGCCAGTAGGTAATCCAGAGAAATTCTATTATCTAGCACAAATTTAGCAAGAGAATTTAAAGAAGTCTCCTGTGCTTTCACAGTCTGTGCAGTATAGTTATAGAGCCTATTATAAGGGATCAATTTCTAATCATTACCTCACTTATATTTAACTCAAATCATGGAAAAAGGAACTAAAAAATTATGCTCATCAAGCAGGATGAAGGCCTCCTGGAAATATTCTTTTTAATCAATAATGTAGTTTAAAAAGATTGTATCAATGTGCTGTTTCTGACCATGGAGTAACAAAGGTATCATTAAAATTCCAAGCCTCACATTGGACATTCGTCTTCTGTACATCAAGGCATAAGGTTGCCCATGCCTAAGATTGGCTGTGAAATCCTCCACAAATTAAAGTATACCCCATGGGTGCACACAAAACCCTTATTCTAGCTCTATAGTTCATAGAAGACTAAACAAGGAAAAAATTAAGAGAGGTAGGAGTTTCATGATGGCAGAGAAGTCTTGATCCATGAATTTGGGAAAGTTGTCCACATGTACGATGCTGTCTGCTTCTGGGGAGAAACTTTCCAGATTAGCATTATCTTGAGGTTTCAAGTTGTATGGTTCCAAGAGTCTGCAGGAGTCCTTCTGAGTTGCAAGATAATGGACCCAAAGTTGAAGGTCCCAAAGTTTTGCGGCAGTGTGGATGATGACAAGGGCAATCTTTCTCTGGTTTTCAAAAGACTCACTCTTTGGGTTCTAGATCATGAAGGGTTTGATTTTCCTCAGTCAGTGGATCATGGAAAGCTTCCTTTACCTAGTGTAAATATACTTTGACATAATGGTTTAAACCCTTGCAGAATTTAGACTATTTCATAAGGGGTCAACTTATGTTTTACCTTGGAAGTGGATCTGATTGTAATCAATCTGCAATACCTTTGACTGAGGCAATGAGTTGATTCAGTTAGCTTTGCCTGATGATATTGTATCTGTAATACCTTATTTAACACTTTTACAACTTGTCCAGTGTAAGAAGTACCTCTATCACTAGATATTTCTCTATCGCCAGATAATGTCCCATGAAGAAATCATATTTCCTAATAACCTCGTAGCTAATGTTTTAGCATCAGCCTTCTCACATGAAAAAATTTCTATTAATATATAACCAGAAAACATGCATTGAAAATGGCAATTGAATGAAATCCCTCTATAAATGTTCAGATGGCCCATCAGGTTACAGAAATGTATCTGAAGTTTTAATTGTCTTCCTGACATTATGAGTTTGACAAACCAAGCATTAGTCATAAATCATTTTAGCAATTTAGAACAGTCTCTCTCTCTATATATATAATATACATTTATAATTATTTTATCTCTTTTATGGTGAGCCAAGAAATGCATAGCCTTTAAAATAATGTAAGCTTTAAGGACTTAGGAAGGGCTAGGCAGTTATGCAGGGTCTCCATGAGTCTGTGCTTGACATTGGATTTATATTCTCTTAAATACTAATTCAGGTGCATAGGACTGTTTCAGAAATGGGTTATCATAGGTAATTTGACTTGGACCATGGAGTTCATTCAACCTGCATATCTTAACAATTTCTGTACTGGCTAATTTAGCATGAAGCTCTAGCAAATTATTATTTTTTTTGATATTCAATTAATTCTTATCCTGCTTGGATTAGCAGTTTTTAAACCAGTCAGTTTCTTCATTAGAGTTCTGGTAATTATTACCTAGTCCAAATAATATGATGCTAAAGTCATCAGAAGTCTTTGCTTGAGTGATTTTTAGGGTCCTGTCCATCCTTTCCATGAACCTCCTTGAAGGCAACATACAAGGATTATAATTGCTTGCAAAGAGCTTTCAAAGAAAGAATCAGTATTAAGCAATTAACTAAGGACAAAACTTAAGACCGCTTTGGTTAAATATGCAATTGACTAGTAAATTATTTTGGTCTATAATAATTTAACAAAATAAACATAATTATGGCTGATAACACATACCAAAAATAACAATTTTAGGAATCTGATACAATTTGGAACATATACTAATCACATATTGATAAAAATATAATTCAAAGAAGATTGAACATCATTTTTCCCATGTAATTTAACATATTAAATAAGCTCATTTGTTATCTCTGTTTTAGATTCTTCAGGGGTCCTCTATAAAATCCCAAAGTTAGTCTGAGGCCAAAAAGACTCAATTTTGAAATTTGAAATTTGATTTTGGAAAGCCTGTCAAATATATCAAATGTTTAAAGCATTTAATCAAAATAGGATCATGATCACTGGTCACTGTAAAATAATAGTCATTCATTTAGCAAAAGTGATAACTAAAATGTTTGAAACAGCAAAAATCTTTACTCTTTGATAGAGAAGAGAATCAGTTTTCCACAATCAAAAGGACAAATAAAGATAGGATAAGATGGAGTCTCTCTCTTCCTCTTTCCTCTCTCTCTTTATTTTTTGCACTTTACTCGAAACATAAACAAAAATCTTTCACTGTCTCTAATTAATACTACAGGAAAATCCTGTTCAAAAAAGAAAACTAAGTTTTACTTTTGTATTAGTGTATTATCCATACCAAAGTTAATTTTAATAAAATCTTATAAATAATCCATCCAATATCAGTCAGGTTTTGACCACAAAAAGTACCCCAAACTTTTTATAATCTCTTACAATTTTTTCTATTTTCTTTTTTATCTAATTTTCTATATTCATTAGTTTTATCTCTCTTTTTAATTTCTTCAATTTCAAATGTCTTTAAATAGCTTCTATACTAGGCAAAATTATTCTTTTCTCAAGAAACACACATTTTTATGCTTTTACAACTTTCCTTACCAAAACTGTATCTTGCTTTTATTTGTACATTCTGGGCAAAGTCATTTCTTTTATTTCTAATAGTTTTTATTATATATATTAACTGCAATTTTAAATCTTAGTAACCATAATATCCAGTAAAGAAACTTAAGAAGTGAATCATTTTGAACTGTTTTATATCAGTATATATAGATAAAAACCATTTCATAATTTTTAGGAAAATATGTTTCCTCAATATTTTTGTTTATTAACAGATCTGTACATAATTATCTTTCATATACCATATAAAAATAAGATATCAAAATATATAGATATAAACATAGATTTAAGTATTTTAATGTACTTAGTAATGACTCAGGCATTTTATGATTATCTATTATTCAATGTAATATGACATGACTTTAAAATTTTAAATTCCAAAAAAGAAACCTTTAAACTATGACACAGGTACTCTCTCTAGTGTTTTCCCCTATTGTCCCGGGTTCCAAGTACCCACATGGTACCCAGGATGCTATGAGGGGCAGGACCCATCTAGGAAGCCCATTGGTTGATTGAATAGACCCCCACTTGTCCAAAGGTACCCCAGAAATACCCTAAAGCTGGCCATGAGGAAGAAGGTCATAGATGCCTCATCATACCCCGCCACCTTGTTGGAGATAGTCACTGTAACTCATTAACAGGCATAAGGCTACGCAAGACAAATCTTAAACCGCACCTACGGGTCCTCAATTTACCCAACAGATCTCATAAGTCTATGTCTGGTGGCTTGTCTCTGGTTAAGAGACTTCCTTATTTTAAAACATTCCAAGTCCTTAAAGCTTCATTTCTTTAATCAATTACAAATCAAAGAATCTATAAATCCACCTATAATCTGTAAGGCCCTGCTTCAAGACATCCCACTTTTTCGGGCCAAAACAATGTGCACCTTCCATGTATTGATTTATGACTTTGTGTGTAATTCCTGTCTCCCTAAAATTTATAAAACCAAACTGTAACACAACCTCAGCAAGTCCACTTGTTCTAGGCTTCTTGGGCATAGCTCCAGGCCATGGTCCTCACACTTGGCTCAGAATAAACCTCTTTAAATTATTTCACAGAGTTTGTGTTCTTTTTCATTGACATAAGTTTCAAACATATTACAGAAGCACGTTTTATGACCTTAAAACATGTAATAGAGACAACATAATCTTGTCTGACCTGTAGACCCAGGCAAAAATGTCTGAATTATGTATACTACTGATAATATTGAAGACATGCCTATTTTATTTTATCAAAAATTTTAAAACTAACTTTGTTTACTAAAAATGATCTTAGATCACATACATAGACATAGAGACACACAGCACGAAGGGACCTGTGTTCCAGGAGACACAGGCACGAACATTAACTTTACTAAGTCACTCATTCAGTCATACAATGAGGTTATAAGAAGAAAATTGAATGACATAAAAATGTGAATAGAACCAACCTATGTGAAAATAATTGATACAGTTTTACATCTTTTCAAATACCCTTTAATATGACATGCATGCTAATTTATCTTGAAAATTCCTTCATAAAGAAATCGTTTGGGACATTCCAAGTATTTTGACTTAATTTATTCCCAAAATTAGTTGTTTAATTTCCTCCATTTCATCTCATCTGATTTTAAAACACCGCTGTAAAAACGTTTGTTTTACTCTTGTAATATGGAAATCTACTTATATTACTCCTACAAAGTCTTCTTACAGATATATTTAATGAAATAATACAAATGCTTCTGGAATTCTGAGTTTCTCATTAACATATAGCTTAAATACTGACAGACTAGATATAATGTAAGCAGATGCAAAGCCACTTAATTTGTCATTAACTATTACATATTTCATTATAAAAACATAGTTTAAGACCATATATAAAATACTGTAGAATGTATTAAAAATATGATTATGTTACATATTTAGAAAAAATATTTGATTAAGCCTTTATTCAAAAAGTATTGAAGAAAGATGACAAGTATCATAACATTTTAAGGTAGTTGAGACTTTAGAAATTTTTGAATATATTTTATAAGTAAATTTTGTCATTGATATTTCAATAATTATGAAATACAAATGTGACCTTGAATTTTCATATTCAATTACAATTTTAACTACAGATTTTAAAATTTTGTGAAAAAATTGATTTTGATGTCTTAGAAGAAATATTTAATTGTTATAGCAAGAAATTAGTATTTTTTTCAAGCAAATTCAAACTGTGATCCCAATGTATAAGTAATTAATTGAAAAGCTTAGAATTGAAGTTTCTTATTCTTCCACCCAGTATTTTGATGAGCTGGTTTAATTTAATTCAACCAGTGTTCACTGAGAATTTAATAATTCTTTGTTGTTTGTGGTTCTCATGTGAAAGAAACATAAGCTGAAGTCCCTGACCTCAAGGAACTTACACACTCATGGGATAGATGTGATTTATACATTTGAATCAATTACGTAGCAATAGGAAGTGAGCTATGACTAAATGCGAAAGTAAATGCTGCCGAAGATGGAATTGCTGTTCTGGTTTATTACCTTGCCTTTTATCTGGACACTTGCAATCATTCCTTCTTTGTTCAATCAATTCCCACCAGAATCCATGTTGGAAGTTTCCATTATTCAAAAGATAATGTTTCTTAAACACTGAATTCATCTGGAATGTTCATTTCAGATATTTTCCATTTAAGTGCACATTCTCCAGACTAAAAAAATAATCACACTGTTTTTCCATTGTGGTATACCACAATATTTACTACTAATCCAACACCCTACGTACCACAAATCAACACACCATCCCACCACAGTGCAAGCTTTCTCTCTTCAATTTTATCTTTGTAGATACTATATAGAGCACCTTAAGAATCATCATCTTTTGATTCTCCTTGTAGAGTATTTGAGACCAATGAGTTCTATCTCATTAACTTAACTCTAGTCCAACCTACTCTCCTAGTCCAACCTATCTTCTCTCCACTCTTACTAGCCTTGTTCGACCTATCATAAATGTTTTTCATCTACAAAATCAGAAATAATATTTTAACCTCACAGACTATGCCACTTTTCTGTATAAATCAGGTATTTACTTTGCATTCACCACCCAGCAGACACAGGATGGACCCTTTGTCCCAAATTTGGTTTGGATGTCAAGACTAACAATGTTACACACACACACACACACACACACACACACACATTAAGAGGGCATGAATAGGTTTGGTTCTCACATAATGAGGCTATCTAAGCCTCATGAGCAGACAGGGACAGGGAAAGAATGAGTGACAGAATAAGGACAACATGTACGATGTTTAATTATTATTTTTAAATTTATTATTTATAACACTACATATATAATTATGGGGTACAATGTGATGTCTTGATATATGTAGACATTGCAGAAAGATTCATTCAAGCTAATTAACATATTCAACACCTCACCAACTTACCATATTTTGTGGTGAGAGCATTTGAAATTTATTCTTTTAGCAATTTTGAAATATACATTATTATTAACTAAGTTCACCATGTGGTACAATAGATCACTAAATCCTATTACTCTGTCCAACCGAAACTTTGTAGCCTTTGACCAATGTTTCCCCTTTCCTCATTACCCTCCTTCCCCCAGCCTCTGGTAACTACCATCCTACTCTTTTTTCTATGAGATCAACTTTTTAGATTCCACATATAAGTGAGAATATAATGTCCTCAGGTTTATCCATGTTGTCACAAATGACAGAATTTCCTCTTTTGTAATGCTGTATAGTATTTCATTGTGTATACATAACACATTTTCTTGCACATTCATCATTGATGGACACTTAGATTCTCTAGATATCTTTTTAAGTATTTTTTTTATTTCAGAATATTACAGGGTACACACGTTTTGGTTACATAATTTGCTTTTGTACAGTTTGAGTCAAAGTTATAAGTGTGTCCTTCACCCAGTTAGTGTGCATTGTACCCGTTAGGTGTGAATTTATCCATCCCCTGATCCTCCCACAAGACTTCATTTCCCATGAGTTTTACTTCCACATGTGCACATAAATGTTGATCTATTAGTTCCAATTTAGTATTGAGTACACGTGATGTTTGTTTTTCCATTCTTGCAATACTTCACTTAGAAAAATGGTCTCTAGTTCCGTCCAGGTTTTTACAAAATATACTAGATCTCCATTTTGACATTGTGAATAATGCTGTACAGGATTTTGTTTGACTACTTAAAATATGAACTGGAGCACAGGGATCCTCCTAAGTGTTCATCCAGGCTTTGTGCTAAAGGAAACTGTGTAACCTGAATGCATTAATGAAACAACTTGACTTCACTCCAGTAGGAACTGCACTCTATTTTACAAGAATTCATGGTAGCTCACCCTTCATTAAAATTTGTATTTGTCAAAACTACAAGTCTTCACTCTGCTCTGTAAGGCTGTCTCCTACAGTGTCCTTCAGAATAACTGCAAAACTAAAGAGGACCTGTGTATAATTAAGGTAGTTAAGGTGATTACCTCCATCTATACCCAAATGGTGTTGAATTAACAAAATTGAAAAACCTACTTTTGGGCAGTGAGAGAAGAACACACTATAATATTACTATTGGATATTTTATTGGATCTTATTTAGAAAAATTAATGAAATGAATTGAGAAAAATATATGTCAGGGTATGATCAAGTGTCAGTTTCACGGTGAGGGCTATATAAGCTAATAAATTTTGCAGAGAAGACAAGTTTCATAGTACATTTGAAATATAAACTTGATTCTTAATGTTGTCAAGCTGGGAACAATTCCAGATCTGTCATTTAACTTGCTAAAAGGCAAACAGGTTATCAGAAACTTTAAAAATATATACATAAAGCAACAAAACAACTCACTTCAACCACAAATGTTTTTTTACCATCAACTATGGATCAAACATTAGACAATAAAAATATAAATAAACAGGGCATAGATTCTACTCTCAAGAGACTTACATTGTATTGATAATTTAAATACAGTGGAATGGATTCAACAATAGAGGAAAACATATGATAATGTGATACCACAGAAGAGAAAAATAATTCTTTATTTAGGTAAATGTTTCAAGTAATGTTCTTTGAAGCAGTAGCTGGTAATTGGTGTTTTCACTATATTTTTTTTTCTTAGTCTTAAAAGGGAATTACTAAGTTATTTAATCTTTTTGGAGGACAAAGTTTTTGTCACATTGATTATTTATATTATTTGTCAAATTTCTCTCTCAATATTTCCACTCAATTATTTTCTTCTAAGTACTTTTGTTTAATTTTCTCTTATTTTCCTTGTTTCACAAGCAAGAAAAGTGATCACTGATTTCAAAATGTTGTTGTTTGTGATATAAGTACATAAAGGTATAAATTCCTCTTACCTGCATCTTGCAAATTTTATATATCATGTTTGCTTTGTGATTCCGATTTAACATATTTCTTCAATTTTTTTATTTCTTCTTTGATTCATAGGTTATCTAAAATTTTACTGGTTAATTTTCAAATATTTGAGAATTTTTCATATCTGTTATTGATTTCTAATTTATCTCTCTTGCAGTTAAATATTCTAAATACTCTAATTTCAATTCATTTAAATTTGTTGAAGCTTGTTTTATTGTACAGCATAGAGGTCTATGAAAGGTGTCATATGCTCTTGAAAATAAAATGACTTCTGCTGCATTTTTTCAGTGTGTGTTTTAAAAATGGTATTTAAGTTAAGATGTTTGATACTGTTGTTAAACTCTTCATTATCCTTACTAATCTTATTGCCTACTTGTTTTCCAAAAACTGGAAAGGGAATTTATATTTTAAACTATGACTATAGGAGATATATATATATATATACATATACACATACACATATATATATATTTATGTTCTTTTAGTGCTATCAGTTTTTGTTTTGTTTGTTTCGTAGTTACATTATTATGTGCATAAACTTTTAGAATGCTTATGTCTTCCGGTTTATTTTCAATATTGCTGAATAGAGGTATTTCATACTCACCTCTCCACTAAGAATAACTGAAGTAATAGGCAATCACACCTGTGACAGATCATGCAAGAAAGAACACTGAAATGCAACGGAAAAGTGAAGGAAATACCTAAAGCAAAGAAGAAAAAGGAAATGAGGCATCCTGCTTGACCAGGAAGGGTTGAGAGCTGAAAGAGACTCCCTAATGCAGGGAAAGGATAAATGAGAGACCTACCTACAGTAACTCACATTCCTACCGGAGACTCCTATAATCCTAGCCATGGGAGAACCCCTCAACCCTTGAGAGCCATGAAACTAAGGAAGCTGCCTGGAGATTATGATGTCACTTTTCCAGGGAGGGAGATCGTACCGGTCCCACATACTCCCTGAGACACAGGAAGCTAGAGCAAGATGACATTTTAGAGCCCCACCCTCAACAGACTATGCACCATCCTGGAGCACAGCATGTGGGGCTGAGGCACAAGCGAGGTGTAGGTTAATAAGTCAGAACTGAGGTGTGACCAAGGTACAGGCCATCACTGCTGGGGCTGAGACATGAGTGAGGTGCAAGCTAATACAGCAGGGGACAAAATGTGAGCACTGCTGGGGCTGAGGTGCAAGTGGTGCATGTGTTCACCAGCCATCATTTGTTCCACCCTCACCAGCGGTAGTGGCCAGTGTAGCCACTGCTGTCCCCTACCCAAGCATTCTGCTGGTCACCTAGGAATGGCCCCACACCTGCCTATGAATACTTAGTACCTGTATACACCACCAGAGGGCCTCAGAACAAGTCCACCTGGCTTGGCTTTGCCCACCCCCAGGGCTTTGCTCACAGTCTGGGGGCCAGGGAATTGCACAGCCTGGTCTACCCCTGTTGACACTGAACACTCATTTCAGGGGCCTAAAGTTGGGCCACTATCCCCTCAGTTGGTATCTACCTGCCACCTGTGGGTCTGCAGATTGGTCCATCCAGTACCTTGCTGCCAACACCAGCACTAGTGTGCTGCTCTGGACCTAGAGGGATGTCTCAACACTGCCACTGCCATCACCCATGCCCGGGCATCTGTCCAAGTACCAAGAACCTCCCCACCCACCCAACCCACCACAACCACTACCAGCATCTGAATAAGCCACCTGAAGACTCAAGGATCAGCCTGTTTGGACCCACTAACCCTAGTGGTTGTGTAGGCCACCCTAGGGCCAAAGGACATACAGAATTTGCCCACAACTGGAGCCCAAAGAGTGGAATATCTTGTAATCCAGTCCACAGAAAAACATCACCACAGCCTCCAATAATAACTGCACCCTAAGCCACAGAGGAAATCAGATACCACTAATGCTCTTTACAGTAAAAAAGAAAAAAAAATCACACGGAGACTACACTATTGCACTCACCCAGAATCAAAGCCAAAGCACCAGATACATCTTCAGAAACAAGTCCTCCCTGATGAGAGCAAATTAAAAAAAAAAATTGTAATAAGTGACTATTACACCAGATGCCCGTATATCAATACACAAATGTAGAAAAAATGAAAAAGCAAGGAAATATGACATCATCAAAGAGGCACAACAATTTCTTGGCAACAGATTCCAATCAAAAGGAAATAAGTGAAATATCAAAAAAATAATTTAAATTATTTTAAATTATTCTAAAGAAGCCCATTGAGATACAGGGATATTCGGGCAAATAATACAGAGAAATCAGGATGAAAAAGTCAGAATATGAATGAGAAATATATCAAAGAAGTGTGTATATAATACAAAAGAACCAAACAGAAGTTCTGGAATTGAAAAATTCATTGAATGAAATGCAAAATACATTGAAATCTTCAACAATAGACTAGATCAAGCAAACTTTAGATTCTCCACTCAGCTTATAGTCCTCACTATGATCTGAATTTTACATTCCACCAAATTCTTATGTTGAAACCTAATTATCAATTTAATGATATTAGGAGGTGTGGGCCTTGGGAGGTGATTAGGTCATTGCAATGGAGCTCTAATGAATGGAATTTGTGCCTGAATGACAATATTAGATGTAAGATCAAACTTTTAAAATACCAGATACAAAAAAGGTAGAACATAACAAAGGGTGGATAGCCCAAAATGAAATTTTAGAGAATCTGGAATAAATAACTTAAATCGTATTATGATCAGTTCTTCCTTCAATACATATGTATAAAAAATGACAATGGTGTCTCATATCCTATAAAAGTTCCTAGATACATCCAGTATTTTCCCGTGCCTTCCTATAATTATGTTTTCTAGGGTTTTAAACATTTTTTCAAATATGTTAGTCTAATAACAGTTATTGATGCATAGTTAGAAATGGATATCTCTGCAACACTAATGTTTAAGTTATTTTTATGTAAATTTGTCAGACTGAATTTTATATAAAGATCCTTTGCACATGAGAACAATAAGGACCTAACATACAAGAAGTGAGAAAGATTAAAATAAAGAAATTTTTAAAAAATAATGAAGCATGTGAACAATAACAGAAAATAACATAGCTATATTAATATAAAAGAAAGAAGCATTTAAAGAGATATATATTACTAAAATATAAAGGAATATGTTATAATAAAAATAATTAAATTCTATATTATATTGTACAGATAGCATTTTTCTGCATATTGATTTATAGATACAATGCAAATTTGGTAAAAACCACCAGGATATGTGTGTGTGCATAAATTGAGAAACTGATTTTAAAATACATTTAAAAACCAATAACCACAAAGATAACTAAAGAAGAACAAAGTTTGAGGGCTTACGTAACTGTACTTCAAGAATTCCTATAAAGCTACAGTAATTAAATAAGCGTAGAACTAGAGCAAAAATAAACACAAATGTGAATGAAAGAGATTAGATAGACAAGAAAACCCTAAGACAGTCAAGAAAATCCTCAGACCTAAGAGATCATTTGATTCATAAAAAGAGATTACTGAAACATTGAGATAAATTGTATTTTAATGATTGATTTGTATTTGTATATTTTTGTAAAAAAGTAAACTTTGGCCCTACCTCACACTATACATACGCAAAATTATATTCCAGAAGGATCATCATGATAAAGCTTCCAGAAGACATCAAAGGAAAATATCTTCATGACATTGGTTAAACAAAAACTACTTAAACTTGATATAAAAAGCACTAATTATAACATGGTACTCTGTACTTCATTAAAGACATCATTAAAATAATTAAAAGTAAGCTACAGTGTAGGATGATCATTTCAATTTAGGTTTGACAAGTGATTCATATATGAATCCTTATGTACAATAAATAAAAAGGCAATCTAATGCAATTTGACTGATAAATAGGCAGTAAAGGAAAGAGAATTATCTAATTACAATAAGTATATGAAAAGGCTGTCACTAGGGAAGAGTAAGCTAAAACGTCAGAAAGTGACAACAAAATTATTCAGTGAGGCTTCCAGATAACTAAAATGAAGACTGACAATAGCAAATACTACCAAGAGGGTGAAACAGCTGGGATTCCCGTACATGGTTGGTGGGAAGATCACTTTGGTGTCCTTTTTGACATGCTAGAGCTGAACCTAAGGTCCCAATGACTCCGAATTATCACTCCTAAGTATATATTCAGTAGAAATGTACACATATGTTCACCAAAGGCTCTTTGGTACATACACAGCGAAAATTAGTACACATATTCCTCACATGAATAAAAAGTTAATAGAAAGACAATCATACTAAAAAACTGGAAACAACTCAAGGGTATGTCCATCAAAGTAGAAGAAATAAATATGTCATGGAATATTGACACAATGGAACATCTTACAGAAAAGAAAAAGAACTACTATAGCACACAACAGAATAAATAATTTTGACAAATAAATTGTGCAGGCTGGTCCAAAGGCAGTGAGTTCTCTCAATTGACTGTTCACAGTCAGTTACAGGTCGAACTCCTGTTCTGCTATTTCCCCCTTCTCACTACTGCACTTAACTAGTCTTTAAAATAAAATAAAGAAATAAGTTGCTGTGCAAATAAAAGCAGACACAAGACACTATATACCCTATAATTGATTTACATAATGTCAAAACAGGCGAAATAATCCATGAAGATAGTGGTCAAAGCTGTTTATTTGGGGATGCTAATAATTGGGATGGAGTTTAGGGGATTTCTGGATGTTGGTAATGTACCATATCTTGATCTGAGTGGTGATTAAATTGATAAGCTTACATTTTTCAAAAAATTATTTTATTTATAATTGGAATATATTAATTGTATATATTTATGGGGTATATTATAATGTTTCAATGCATGTATACTTTGTATAATGATCAAATCAGGGTAAATAGCATATCTATCACCTCAAACATTTGTCATTTCTTTGCGGTGATAACATACAAAACCCTCTCTTTTTGCTATCTTAAAATACATATTATCATTTGCTATAGTCATTCCACTGTGTACTACAACACCAGAATTCATTCCTTCTGTCTGATTGGAATTTAGCACCCATTGGCTAACCTCTCTCCCTTTTCCCTCCCCCTTCCCTTTTCGGCTGCTGATAACCACTATTCTACTCTCTCCTAAATTTAATTTTAGTGAGACCATGCAGTGTTACTCTTTCAGTGCATGGCTTATTTCACTTAATATTAATACAATGTCCTCCAGATTCATCCCTATTGCTGCAAATGACATGATTTCACTCTGTTTTATGGAAGAATAGTATTGAATTGTATGTATGTATGCATGTATATGTGTGTGTATGTGTTGCATATTTTCTTTATCTATTCATCTATAGATTGGTATTTATGTTGATTCATATTTTGGCTATTATGAATAATGCTGCAATAACCAGGAGAGTGCAGATATCTTTTCAACATACTGACTTGGGATATATACACAATAATGAAATTGATGGATCGTATGGTAGTTTATACCACAGAAAAACAAAGATCATAAGAAACTATTACAAACAACAATACACCAACAAATTAGAAAACCTAGACATAATGTGTAAATTCCTAGACACATACAACTTACCAAATTTGAATCATAAAGAAATAGAAAACCTGAAGAGACCAATAATGAGAAATAAGATTGAAACAGTAATTAAAAAAAAAAAAAACTCCCATTGAAGAAAAGTCAAGGATCTGATGGCTACCAAACATTTAAATAAGAACTAATACCATTTCTACTAAAACAAATCCAAAAAACTGAAGAGGAGGGAATACTTCCAAACTCATTCCAAAAGGCCAGCATTATGCTGATATCAAAACCAGACGAGGATCCAACAAAAAAACAATGGACCAATATCCCCGATGAACATAGATGTAAAAATTCTCAACAAAATGCCATCAAATAAAATTCAACACCACATGATCAAGTGGGATTTATCCTAGGAATGAAAGAATAGTTTGACACATTCAAATCGATAAACCTGACACATCATATTAATAGAATCAAAAACAAAAACCATGTGATTTTTTCAATAGATTCTGAAAAAGCATTTGATAAAATTCAACGTTTTATGATAATAACTCTCAGCAAACTGAGTATAGAAGAAAACATAACTCAACATGATAAAGTCCATATATGACAAACCCTCAGTCAACATCATACCAATGGTGAAAACGTAGAAGCTTTTCCTCTAAGATCTGGAACAGGACAAGAGTGCCCACTTTTACCCCTTTTTTTCAACATAGTACTGAAAGTTCTATCCAGAGCAATTAAGCAAAAGAAAGAAATGAAGGGCATTCAAATTAGAAAGGAGAAAGTCAAATTGTCCCTGTTTGCAGAGGATACGATCGTGTATATAGAAAACCCTAAAGCTTCCACCAAAGAATTGCTAGAACTAGTAAGTTTAGTAAAGTTGCAGTATAAAAAAATCAACATACAAAAATCAGTAGCATTTCTATATACCCATAGTAAATTTATATATTAATATTTATTTTTTAGTATTTGTCTTCAAAAGAGATACCTTTTAATATATATACTTATAAAAATAATTTTATATATTTTAAATATATATATATTTATCCTACCATGTATTTTTAAGTGATGTGTAATACATAGAACCATATAATTTTAAAAACATTTTGTAGTCTACAGAACCAAAAGGAAATTATGTTAATAATAGTGAATAATACTATATGGCTCTCCTCCAAAAATAATAAAATATGTCACAAAAAACATTCTAATACGCACATGTATTTGCATATCATTCTTCCAACTCTTGAAGACAATATTAATCAAGGTGATGAGAGCTCCAAAATTTACAATCAGACGTGTAGAGCCCTTTCTCTCTAGATCACTGGTTTAAATGTTCCTAATATGCCAATAAAGAAAGTTCATTAACTTCGGATAGCTGTTTGGTGTTTTGTGTGAAATGAGATGATCGCCTCAGCTGACACCATAAAAAGTCATGTTTATAATTTAAATTACAAGAATAACTTTCCAGCCTATCTTCTCAGAGGCCAAAGATGAAAAGGGCACTCAGGTAGCAGAACTCTCCTGCTCTTAAATTTGGTCTTCGGTACCTGATGTGTTATCTAATGCAGTAAAATTTATGCTGGAAAGCTGGAGGTCATTTAAATAAGTGATTATATCTGTGCTTTCCTTTTCATTTCAGTCAGAAGGTAATCTTTTCTTTTTTCAGGCTCATTTTGTTAACAAAAAACAATAATGAAGAAGAGAAAAATATGACTACATGCCATCATATACCAAATCCTCAGCAGTTGCCAGGACTATCAGTTATCTTTCCTACTTTATGTCTCCATGTGGAAGAACCTACATTAGAAAAACAAAAAGGCTTTTATTTCTTCTGAATCATCCCCAGGGAGAGAAGACTAATTTGTAAAATTCAAGAATGAGGCTCAGAAACTCGTGCGCCCACACTTTATGCACTGGGGGCCAGCAAGGAAGATAAAATTTTGTTCTGTCTCTCCGAACTGTGGCAAGTTTGGCATGACAGTTTCTACCATTGGGAGGAATATTTGAGAGAGACATTCAGTGAAAGGCCCAAAGAACCCATTTGGCTGCCCCTAAGCCACATTCTCTGTATATCTTTATGAATAGCCAAGATCAGGAGTGGAGAAGCTCTCCATGTTGGAAGGCCACATTAATTTAACTGTAATCAAATAAGGCCACAGTCAAGAAACTTCAATTAGATATACTTAAAAAGATATAGCATTTTGTGAAAATCTAACTACTATGTACTCAATAATTTCAAAAAATGAAAATTATTAATTTTCAAATTAACAAACATTTTAATGATTTTTGTGTCTTCTTTTTGTTGGAAAGCATGTAGGTGTATAGTTTTAGTTGATCCTCTAGATGGGTATCAGTCATTTGTTAGCTTAAGAATGTCTTGATTTGGTCAGATGGGAGAATGTAGATTCACAGCAATACGTGATTAAAAAGCAAGAAAGTATTTTTCAGGCATGTTGCCAAAGGCATGGGTATTCTACTGCATTTTCCCATATTTCAATTGGATCTTCCTTAGCATCAAACAATAACTTTAAAATGCCATCTATTGAGAGCTCAATCAATTCCATCTGTAGTTCTTTAGATGCCTTGGTGATATCAACTAGGTGAGGCTGAAATGTTAATTTGCGTGTGATGTCATCATTCTCAAAGTCAGTGAATTTTTCATTTTATTCTCCAATTAGGTCTATAACATCTGTGTGGTCTATAAATGATTCCCATATATCATCCTGTTCATCAATGACCTTTGCCAACAGAAGAAAATGTTCATCTGAATTTTTCCTTTTGAAGAAGAAATGCTTTGAAAAAAAGGTAGTTTTTTATGAAATGCTTGGATTTTTTGCCATAAATCATATATAGACTTAGTTTTACCTTGCAAAGAAATATTCACGTTGTTTTGATTTGACATGATATCACATACAAAAGCTGCATTCCTATAAAAATCTTCTTTCAATAATTCACATTACCAATTCTGTTCTGCATAAAATTTAACTGTTCTCACAGACAAAAAATTTTGGATAACACCTGTCCCTGCAATAGCCAATGCACTTTAGAATGATATGGCAAATCCACAGTGAATGTCTCAGTGTTCAAATTTAGCATGTTATGAAACTGACAAAGCCATGTTGCATTTGAAGGAATATAGTAAACAAAAATAATAACTTGTTGCAAAGTGTCACTTAAAACAGTAGCTTTAGCACAAAGATTTTGCTGATGTAAAATACAGTGAAAAGAAATGAGAGCATCTGGATCTGTAAATACTTATTTTATCTGCGCAATAAACCTTTCACATTTTCCTGTCATGGAAGGTGCACCATCTATACATACACTCACTAAATTTACCAAATTCAGTACAACTTCATGACATTCATCTTGAAAGTTATTAAAGATATCTATTCCTGGTGTTCTGTTCACAACAGTGCCCAAAGCCAGTAACTGTTCCTATCAAAGGAAATCTTCTGTTATGACGCGAATGAAGTATAAAACCTGTGCTGAGTCAGTAGTATCAGTTGATTTATCCAAAGTGATTGAATAATATATATTTTCCTTTTGAAGTATTGCATGAAGTTGTTCTGTTAAGTTGAAGGCTAATTCATACTGCTGGTCAGTTATGGTTCTCCTTGAAAGAAGCAATTGTTTGTACTTTGAAATTTTATCAGGGTCTAAGCATCTTTCAACTTCCACAATGCATTCTTTCACAATTTCTACATCACTGAATGGCTTCCCTTTTTCCCCCAAGTATATAAGCTATTTTATAGGTTGCTTCGGTGGCATTATTTTTGGGTCTTATTGCTGATTAAAAGATTGTCTTTGTTTTGGCTTTTCATCTTTTAAGTTTTGCAATGCAACCTTCACGCCTTTCCCTCTAATTTAAAATATCCGCTACCCTTATGAGAGTTGTAATGCTGATGAGCATTGAATTTCTTTATGATTGCTATTGCAGTGTCATAAAGCAAGCAAATCAGCTTATCTTTAGCAGAAATAAGATAATATTGCCATTCATTCCCAATCCTCATTAAAAAATCTTCAGCATTCTCTTGTTCTTTTTTGACATGATGGCTGTTAAGCAGACAGAATTAAAAAATACTGTCGAGCTGTGCAACTATTCACAAATTTCACTTCAGACAGAAACACAGTACATCATTGTCAAAAACTGATAACAGACTGGCACACTCGACCCCCATAAACTCTCCCCAACCAGTCTTGTGCGGTAGGTAGTGGTGCCAATCAGGTTCAGGAAGTTAGATCTAAATCGTGAGCATAGAAGCTGTCAATTTAGCCCTTATAACTTACTAATGTTCTAATTGCACTGGTCATTCCAGGAGGATTATTTTGTTGAAATTTATTTTATTCTTTGGTGTTTTCAATATATTCATTAAAAAAATAAAAATATGAAAGACGAAAGAACTGTATTAATGAAAATAAAAGGATTTGTTCTGTAAAATTTGGATTCAGTCAAAAGGCCACAATTCAGGGCCTAGAATGACACATGTGGCCCTAAGGACACAGGTTCCCCACCTGTGGTCAAGACGGTATTTTGATATCCATCTGCCTGACTTCGGTATGTTTTTCTCAATTGTTTCTGTTTGTTTGAGTAGACCAGGGGTGTTCCTTTGGAACCCCTAAATCCAAAATATCTTGTAATATTATAATTTATTGACTTAATTGTTCTTATCCCGACATGGGGAGAAGTTCCAGTTTGCAATGCATTTGAGGATTTAGCCTCAACAGGACTATATGGATCAAATTAAAGGCATTCTAATCCCAGCATGAGTATAAATTGCCTGTTTTAAATTTTGCACTGCAGCATCAAAGACCACTTGGAAATTGTGCAGTTCAGGCCAATCTGTGTACCTTCGGGATATGAATAGCCATATTATGAACCACCATTTCTCTCACGGTGATGGTAAAGGCATTGAGGAGAAGATGGCTTGAGCTGAGTTTGTCTGACCCTGTAAGCTTACGTCTGTCTTCCTTTGCATACCCTCTAGGAGAAATTAGCTTCAATAAGTTCAAACACACTATGAAGGAGATTAATAGTATCAAAGAAATCTTTTCATAGGTGTCAAATGGAATAAATTAAATGGTTGAATTACTGAAAAAATGATGTCCTAAAAGGTCATAGTCTGTTGTTTTTTATTTCCCTCTAAAGTTAGTTTTTTCCCAATCCTAATGAAATTTATAAAAATTCCTTTTTAAATTCCACATGTCCTGAAATAGTTTATTTATAAAGTCAAGCACTATTTCAAGAGTGTCTTTGTCATGGAAATGATTATAAAGTAGCCACTCTTCTTGTATTTTATAAAACTCTCAACTTCTGCTATTTAAATTACCTAGCTAATAAGGTCTCTAATGAAAAAGTGTGTAAACACACTCATTTTTAACTTTAAAAATAATTTCTAACACTCCTGGGTGCTGTTAAAAATACAGCTAATAAAAAGATTGCTTAAGCTTTATGAGGCTAATGCAGTTAATCGGAAATCTCTGAAGAAATCCTCTGGATAGAAACACTGAACGGTGCAAGCTAATGTGAAAATATTGTAATCCCAATGCATTCGAATAGATAATTCAGTTCTTTAACTTAAAACTTAAAGTACTACTTAAAGTACTTAAAGTAGTTGTACCTACTACTTCAAGTAGTAGGTAAGTGGTACTTGTATCATTACAGGAGTCACATTAATCATAACGTTTTCATACAGAGAAATATAGTTAAGCACAGCGGCTGGATAAATCGTTAGGGATGATGACTTGCATGGCATTCTAAGAATGTGAAATTTTTTTTATTAAAAAATTAAGGTGAATTCTGTTTATTAACCATGTTACTCAGAGAAAGCCTGGGAAACAAATATGTACAGCACATTGACCCTGCTTCTATTTCCCTTCCCCAAATACATCACCAGGCCATTGTAGACAGACACTAGATTATCCTTCTTAGAAGCCAATAATTTATAATAGCCCAGCACACAGGTGCCGTAACTTTAACATACAAGTTACTAATTGGGAAAAAAAAATCTGTATGGCTATCACATTTACTCAGGATATTCTGATTGCAGTAGAAATAATTATCTTGAAGTTTTAGAATTTCTATGTTGAGAATAATTGGAGGCATGAGAAGCTTAAAAATATTAACTCATGATACGAAGTTTTGCAAAACTTTGGAGATTCTCTAAACTGCCAGTAGAGTTGATAAGTGTTTTAATCTATGTTTTAACTTTAACCTGATCACAGAATTGGCTGAGAAACACCAGAACTGAGCTCAGAAAGGAGCAGGAACCCAGAGAGGCTTGTCATGGAAAATTTAGAAAGGTAAAACACATGTATTTTTAAAACTCTGCAGGGAGAGAACAATGGCGGATTAGGGGTGACCTCCTGTCTCTCTGCTCCCAGAGTGGGAGGTGAAGAACACGGACACCCACATGTGAGTGAGGCGCTCTCCCACGGGATCAGCTTTGTGAATCTGCAAAGAAGGAGCGAGGGACAAGCAGCGCTGCAGATAAAGTAAGGAGAACTGTAAAATCATCCGGAGAGTGTGGGACAGAGGGAAGTTCAGCGCGGGTCAGCCGCGCCCACGGCGGGCTGGCCCGGGCAGAGAGATCTGACTCACAGGAAGACGACTCTTCCTTCACCAAACCCCACTCCCACGCAGGCAGGGAAATGCCAGAAGTCGGAGCGAAGCGGTAGCACAGACTGCCGAGCGGTGGGAGCCGAGACAGGAGCGGGTCCATTGTGAACGCGCTGGAGCGCGGCGCTGGGGCGGCAGCGGAGGGGAGGGGCTGTTCGGAGCGGGCGCCCCGCGGATCGGACGCCGCGAACCCACAGGGGAGAGTTTGGAGGCAGCTTCTCTCCACGGGAGACCGCCAGGACTAGATCGCGAGAGGGGATCTCCATAAAAGAGGCTCTTCCCAAGGAAATCACTGAAAGTTTGGTGGGCGCTGGGAGGGCCACAGCATAGAATCTTCCCGCGGAGGATGGCGGGCACCTCGGCGGCTCTGGGAGCTTCAGTACGAACTACCAGACAGTGAGCAGCTGCAATTCAGGGAACCCAGAGCCTGCGACCATGGGGACTTGTTGCCTGGGCACCAGCCTGAGTCGTGGCTGCTCCCCGCGAGGAGAGTGGCGCGTGCAGCCGCCTTTTTTTTTTTTTTCCTTTTTCCCCCCGTATCTGCGGACAGTCTGTCCCAACCGCGGAATCAAGCCCCGCCTCTGGTAGGGCGGAAAAGGGGGAAAGAGCAACACTTCCGCCGAGTTTCCAGGCAGTCTCCGGCGGCCCTGTTCCATTCAGTCGCCAGAGAGACAGTGTGTAGAACAGTGACCCGCCTCTGCCAGCGACTCGACCTCCGCCCCAAGACACTGTGCTAAAGGGCCGGCCTCTGTCACTAGGCGGAGTAAAGGAGCCGCTTTTTTTTTTCTTTTTTTTTTATGTTTTGTGTAGAGTTTTGATCCCAGATGACATAACCAGACCCTCCGCCAGGCGACTGGACCCCTCCACACGCATAGCGCCAAAGGACCTGCCTCTGCCCCAGGCGGAGTAAAGGGGTCCCTTTTGGTGGTTTTTTTTTTCTTTTCTTTTTTTTTTCTTATTCTCTCTTTTTCTTTTTTCTTTTCTCTATTCCTTTCTTCTTTTTTTTTCTTTTTTCCTCTTTTTTCTTTTATTTTTTCTTTTTTTCCATATACATATTTCTCTTAATTCTTACTCTTATTTTATTTTATTTTATTTTGTTTTTTATTTTTATTTTTTTTTCTGTGTTTGTGTGTGGGTACATATATGTGTATATATATATATATATATGTATATATACACATTTCTCTTCTTTCCTTCTCTTTCCCTTCTTCCTCCTTCTTACCCTCTTTCTACGAGTGTGTATGTTTGTGAGTGTATATCTGAAACCCACGACTGCAGGAGCCCTACTGTTGAATCTCCACAGTGGGGGGCTATTTTGCACCGAAGAGACAGCACGCACCTCTAAGAGTGCCTAGTGACCAAGGAGGCCATTCTTCAAGCTGAGTCACGTAGTCATCTCTTTGTTGCGACTTGTTAGCTAGAGCTGCCAGCCAAACGGACAGATTTCACTTCTGGAAGAGCCAAGTAGAGAGTGAAGGAGGCTGTTTTCCCAGTGGGGTCCTGTAGCCTCAGTTTCGCAGTGACTTGGTAATCAGCGACTCCCCTCAAAGAATTAGGTCCCCACCCTTGGTAGTGTGGAGGAACAAGGGAAGCTGTTCTCTGGACTGTGACCCTGTATGGGTGGTGGATGACCCTTGACTACGATCTGACCACTGACCTTGCTTACCAAAGGGACTGATCCCCACATCCGCTTGGGTGGAATAGCAGGTCAGACTGCTTTCTAGTCTGGGTCCCTCAGGGGCCTTAGGCAGGGCCTCTCTAGTAGCCCTGAAGTGGGTACTTCCTACCAGCTAGTCAACCCTGCCCTTGAAGGGGTGGAATAATAAAGGTCACTACTTCCTGAGCTGAGATGCCAGGTAGCCCCAGGAAGTGCCTTTCCCCCAGTCTGGGGGTTATCTGCCCCTCAGGCAGGTGAAAACCCGCCATCAGAGGAGGAAAGAAACCAGAGAAGACATCTCTCAGGCCGGGCCTTGAGACAGTCTCAGCCAACGCCCCTCCCACAGCCCCACAGGACAGAGTCCACCCCTGAAGCTCTCTCCTAGCTATAGATAAAGTTAATTCCTGAAGTATACTGCCACAGGCGCGCTGATTCCTGCTGCTCTTCTCACCGCATCTTAAATGGTAACAAGGCTCAGGTAGTCCCTGGGAGTGGCAGAACATTTCCCAAAGTCTCAGGCTCTTGTATGCCTCTTTTGGGATTTTAGAGCTCAATTCAAAGGTTCTGGAACACCTTGACAACTGACTCCTTCACGCAAAATCCAAGCAACAAAAGAGAGAGCAGCCTCATAACTAAACCCAATGCCTTCCACCTCAACCAAGTAGTCTATAGCGGAGTCACACACTCAAAAGTGACCCAACTCCTTGAAAGCTAAGCAAGATAAAGAAACTCATTAATCTCTGTAGGCAGAAGGAGCAGATAACAGGCCAGAGATAACCCAATGGTCCAAAACCTCACGAAGACACCACAAGACCAGGGAACATCTCTTCAGCTATGCCAAGGAATACCCCTTTGGAGACCCAAAATTAAGTCCATAAACCAGTGATAGCACATCCAGTCCTTGAAGAAGTAGCCTGATGAGAAAGAATCAGTGAAAGAACATAGAAAACATGAAAGATCAGAGAGAAAAGTCACCTCCAAAAGAAAATATTCAATTTTCATCAACAGAGACCAATGTGCATGACACAATTAAACTGACAGAGGAAGAATTCCGATTATGGATTGTAAGGAAACTGAATGGAATAGAAGAGAAAATAGAATCCCAACATAAAGAAACCATGAGAACAATCCAGGAAATGA